>CM049380.1:392500-457226 GCA_026937815.1 Etheostoma perlongum
GGGAAGCTATTCCAGAGCCGCTTCAGAAAAAGCCAGCCTTTTTTAGGGCACCGGTGGTGCTGTAGGGGATGAGAAGTTGTGTATATATGCAGGGACGTAGACCATGGAGCGATTTGTAGACAATTAAGTGGGTTTTATAGTTTATCCTGAAAGGAACTGGGAGCCAGTGTAAGGATGCAATGACCGGAGGATGTAGTTTCTTTGTGCCACGTTCGTAGCAGACCGATGGCCACTGTGTAAACCCTACCTGTAGCCCAAACTGTCTGTTTGGATTCAGCATGACCGTTATTTAAACACAACGGCCTTGTCCCAGAGTTTAGACGTCTGGCTATGTGAAAAGCTAAACAATGCAAAGTTTTTAATAAATGTACATGAAGCGACTAATGTCAACATGGACAAAATCGTTTTTTTTGATGATGACCTGGCAAAGTAACTTCTAAAATACAAAATTGCTGCCGCAGACCGTCTGTTCATGTAAAATATTGCACAGTATGTTATTAGGTTAAAATCTGGGGGTAGGTTTATCCATTGTTGTTGAACTCTTTAGTCCAAGGGTGAGTAACAGTGTCCAACAGTTCAACAGTTCTGAGACGCAGGCGGCGCAGGTCTGAGACCAGGTGGTGCAGGTCTGAGACGCAGGTGGCGCAGTTGCTTTTCAATGACTGCAAGAGCCAGGCGGACCCAGGCGGACCCAGAGCATGCTGGGAAACGCCGGCTTCTCAACTGATTTAACACCTGATTTGTTTATGATGACGTTTTATATAAACTTTGTATTGTTTTTGAATCGGAGGGATTTTAATTGCTATTTGTCTGATTTAAAGACTTATTCTGTACAGAACACATGTGAGGCTGACAGTGACGTTTAGAAGTCAGAGAGACTAAATCTGTTCAGATCACAGATCATCTCCAGTTTATTAAAATCAGCAACAGATTGCATGTAGAACATTCTGAGAGCTACTCTGTCATAATTAAAACAACTGGAGACTGTGTACCTGCTGATATGTGGCTCTGATTATATTTTATTAAATCGGAATCACACCACAGTGTTTTTGTCACATCCTGTCCAGCCTGAAGGCGGCTGGTCGGCTGTAGTGTCCGACTTTACCGCAGCTTTTTGTCCCCGCCCCCGCTGCTGCCGCCTGCTCTCGTCCACTTTACAGGCGAGGCGCAGTTCATCTCGAACAAGCCTATTGCTAGAGCAACCTGGGCTGACGCTGCCGGTGGGTAGCTCTTCATCAGTGTTAGCTTTGCTAGCGCAAGCACCGGCTTCTTGCTGCTCTTTAGTAACGTTAATGTTAGTGTTGTCAGTAGCCATTGTGAAAAAGGTTGTTACCTTTGGAAGTTTTGCTAAAAACGTTCTGCTTTCTTCCCGCTTCTTCCTTTTTTCAGAACCACTTCGGTAGCTTCGCTTCATTTTTCAACCGTCTGTAGCCTCCAGCTTAGCGCATGCTGAGCTGTTTGTTTACATCACGCAGATACGCAGTAGGATAATGGAATAGTCCAATGTAGTGGGGACTGGGGGGAGTTTCTCATCATGAATTAAACAATCGGATAGCACTTTAGTGTATCAATGTTTAGAGATTGTTGGAATTTAAAATTTTATATGTGCTTAAACATTGTGGGTGATTTGCATTATACATTCAAGCTAAAAGGGAAAAGCATTATTTCAACATAAATGAAGACATGTGGGTCATGCATTAAGTTGTTGTTATACGTTTATAGTTTGTTGTTTGTTGCATTAAGTTGTTTAGCAATACTTTTGTTTTATAATATAAGATGTTCTGGTACATTTTGTTATAACCCAGCTCTACAAATGTGTCATAAGCTGAATTGATGATGTTAGAGACACCCTGTCTCTGGTTTCAGTCACCCTTTATGGTCCAACTGCTCTGTTGCTTTCCAAGTCTCTGAGGGTCATAAACCCTCAGTCACATCCCAACTAAAAGATAAGGAATAAGCACAAGACCCCACCCTTTGTGAGATAATACTGGGGGTCTGAGGGCAAAAGAGGCAGACAAAGGAAGGGGAGAGCTGCGAGAGCTTGATCCAGGTAACTTTGTCTCTAGGATATCCTATGTAATAAAATGGATTCACATTTAAACATCTGAGATTTTGACTACTAAATGAATGAACCCTGAGAATGGAGCAGGATTTAGCTCCAACAAGATATAATTAATTGGTGAAAAGTAAGACAACAAATCGTAGACATAAGTTTATGAGGTGTTTTAGGGGGCCTTTGGTAGCCTGGGGCCCAAGGCAATTGCCTACCTTTGCCTAATGGTAAGTCCGCCTCTGCGGCTATCTCTTCCCTTCTCACCGCTGCTTCCAGCTCCCTTGCCTTGGCTGCATCTTCGAACACCATCCAGAAATGGTGCTCATGTTGTTCAAGTAACCTGATTCTCCACAATCGACACCTGCATCTCCCTCAGGACAGCCAGGTGCTCCTGTTCCCAAGGTCGTTTCTTCCAACCTGGACAAAAAAGAAAATGGTATTCATATTGGAGCTTGCAAAAACTCAAAAATTGTATGCAAGTATATTAATTTAAGCACTATTTGCCTTTTCACACAGAAAGTTAAATCTGCATGCCTATGTTGTCTTCAGCTGTCAGACATCTCATCTTTATGACATGCATTTTAACCTGAAGGCCACCGTGTTTACTTTTTTTCCCACACGAGTAAAAACCACAGGTCAATAAATAGTATTCCTAATACTGTGTTTACTGTGCATGTTGATGCTTTATGTGCCCTCTACCTTTGACAGCACATTACATTTGATGCATGTGACAAGTCACATTCCTCTCAGCTTTTCCATCATTATATACTAGCCGGAGTCTAGTCTAGGCTGGAGTGGCCGGTGCGGAAGTGTCGTCCACGGGAGACACTGAATCCTCTTTGTTTGTCGAAAAGCAATCTTTATAGAAAGACCAGACATGTTAACCCTCATGTTGCATTTGTGTAACTCCAGGCTGTATTAAAAACATTTTAATCTCAAACTCATAGGGAAATAAAGTTAGCATTAGCTGCTAGTTATAGCTAGCAGTGATAGCATTAGCTTATTGTTATCTCCTAATGTTTTTACACAAGTTTACGAGTAGCCTAAAATATGGTTGTTAGAGGTGAGCTTAACAATAGCCAGCTAATTTCAACAAAACTTTAAAGCAGAGTGTGCCTACAGACTTTAAAGTTAAAAACATTTACCATCCACCACCATGGACTCCAACAACAACCTCCCATTGCTCGCCGGTCTTTGTCCATAAATCATGTCCATTTGGTCAAACCACTTTTCACGTTTTCGGTTTGAACCACTCCGGCCATTGTGGTCCTTGATGGCGCGATAGTAACTTACACTGCTAGAAGGTGCGGTGGCAGCCGTGTGAGGACAGCAATTCAGAGACCTGTTGGTAGACCTTCTCATTCCGTGTTGCTCTATCTAGTTCTCACTGTATTTTCTCATCTGCAACAAGACACAAAAAATTCTTTACCTCCTCAGTTGACCACGGCGTGGTTTTGTGGCTTGCCATAACCAAAAATATAAATATATATAAAGTCTTGTAAATAGTACAGAAAGTAGCTATATCTCACAGTGTCTGGCGTAACTATTTAAAACGTAGTGACGTAGTGAATAGTGACAATTCTCTCATCAGTAGTGTGCAGGTTTTCATGTCACCTTTTGGTATCGCCTCAGTGCGCTTAAAACCTAGACCGAGGTGGTACTAAAAAAGTACCTGTTAGCAGGTACCAGGGACTTTTTCGTAATGGAAAACCAAGAAAGGCTAGAAGAGTCGAGGCGAGTAGGTACCATGTAGAGGAAAAAGCCATATGGTAGGACCGACTGCATCAAATGACTGTTTTAGTACCTTTGTTGGTACACCACGTTAGGTTGAATATGTGTCACTTGGTTCTATAGTGACCTTGTCTAGTCCACCACAGTGGTAGCTCTTGAAATAAAAAAGATAAGGTGTCTTAAAAAACTCAACCGATTAAAAGATGCCACATTCATGCTCAGGAGTATGAAATGTGTAGTATTGCCAATGAATGGGCTTATTGTTTATATTTTTCATCAGTTTACCTACTATTTAGGTTTTATGTTGAATGGTGTTTCATGTTTTATCAAAAACAAAATTTTGTGTAATCTGTTTTACAATTAATCAAACAACCTAACACAAGTTGGATTGATATTCTCTGGAGTCATGATTAAAAACTATGGAAACGGAAAAATGAAAATTAATATAAATGTGTTTTTATACAGAACTGCACAGAACTTATTTTCTGAAATAATGCCCTGGAGGCGTTAGCACTGAACATATCGCAAAAATGTGGTCTAATGGAGTGCATATGACCTGACCTTGGCAATATGCTAAGATATATAAACTTAGAAATAGTCCAAAGCATTGTATTTTTCCAGACAGTTTCCTATACATTGGCTAAACATTTCAGCTGTCATCTAAACTGAAAAACGCAAATCTTTTCTTTACAAAACACAGAAAAGAAATGTGGTAGGGGAGAACAGGCCATCACCTGTTAAATCCCTAAGGAAATGTTACACACTATACGTTTTTTTGTAGAAAACACTGCTCTCTGACTGTACAATGCACCATATTTCACTGACAGTGCGATGGAAAGAATGCATTGTAATACAACCAGTTTCAAAAGTCATGTGAATAGGTAGAACAAATGTTTTCTCACAGTGAGCACACAGCACAAGGGATCCACTCTTCAGTTGGAGTACCTGGCTAAGACGCAATCACACATGTATATTTACTCCAGTATTAGTTAAGTCCCCAGGCATATCACAGTACATTTGCCCATTTGTATTGGTTGACGTCAGTCGACAATATCTACAGTGCCCCCTTGAAGTTTTCAACCTTTTGACATTTTTTTGTGAAGAATCACCAACAAGTGGGACACAATTGTGAAGTGGAACGAAATCTATTGGATATTTTAAACTTTTTTAGCAAATAAAAAACTGAAAAGTGGTGCGTGCAAAATTATTCGGCCCCTTTACTTTCAGTGCAGCAAACTCACTCCAGAAGTTCAGCGAGGATCTCTGAATGTTCCAATGTTGTCCTAAATGACTGATGGTGATAAATAGAATCCACCTGTGTGTGTGATCAAGTCTCTGTATAAATGCACCTGCTCTGTGATAGTCTCAAGGTTCTGTTGAAAGCGCAGAGAGCATCATGAAGACCAAGGAACACACCAGGCAGGTCCGTAATATTGTTGTGGAGAAGTTTAAAGCTGGATTTGGATACAAAAAGATTTCCCAAGCTTTAAACATCCCAAGGAGCACTGTGCAAGCGATCATTTTGAAATGGAAGGAGTATCAGACCACTGCAAATCTACCAAGACCTGGCCGTCCCTCTAAACTTTCAGCTCCGACAAGGAGAAGACTGATCAGAGATGCAGCCAAGAGGCCCATGATCACTCTGGATGAACTGCAGAGAACTACAGCTGAGGTGGGAGAGTCTGTCCATAGGACAACAATCAGTCGTACACTGCACAAATCTGGCCTTTATGGAAGAGTGGCAAGAAGAAAGCCATTTCTCAAAGATATCCATAAAAAGTCTTGTCTAAAGTTTGCCACAAGCCACGTGGGAGACACACCAAACATGTAGAAGAAGGTGCTCTGGTCAGATGAAACCAAAAGCGAACTTTTTGGCCACAATGCAAAACGATATGTTTGGCGTAAAAGCAACACAGCTCATCACCCTCAACACACCATCCCCACTGTCAAACATGGTGGTGGCAGCATCATGGTTTGGGCCTGCTTTTCTTCAGCAGGGACAGGGAAGATGGTTAAAATTGAGGGGAAGATGGATGCAGCCAAATACAGGACCATTCTGGATGACCTGTTGGAGTCTGCAAAAGACCTGAAACTGGGATGGAGATTTATCTTCCAACAAGACAATGATCCCAAACATACAGCAAAATCCACAAAGGAATGGTTCACAAATAAACGTATCCAGGTGTTAGAATGGCCAAGTCAATGTCCAGACCTGAATCCAATTGAGAATCTGTGGAAAGAGCTGAAAACTGTTGTTCACAAACGCTCTCCATCCAACCTCACTGAGCTCGAGCTGTTTTGCAAGGAAGAATGGGCAAGAATGTCAGTCTCTCGATGTGCAAAACTGATAGAGACATACCCCAAGCGACTTGCAGCTGTAATCGCAGCAAAAGGTGGCTCTACAAAGTATTAACGCAAGGGGTCCGAATAATTTTGCACGCACCACTTTTCAGTTTTTTGTTTGCTAAAAAGTTTAAAATATCCAATAGATTTCGTTCCACTTCACAATTGTGTCCCACTTGTTGGTGATTCTTCACAAAAAATAAAAAATTTATATCTTTGTTTGAAGCCTGAAATGTGTCAAAAGGTTGAAAACTAGCCGAATACTTTCGCAAGGCACTGTATATGCTGGATTTGTTTCACCACATAATAATTCACACCGCTCTGATTGCAAATCTATATTCCTTTTGTTAAAGAAGTCCCACACACTGTCATTTTGCCTTGTAAATAAATGTTTTAAAAAAATAAAAATAAAAATGTTTTGGTCACACAAATTCACCACTCCACCACTATTTTAGTGGAAAAAGGTTGGACAAGCAACATAAAGTTAACTCAATACAAATCATAACAACAGTTATTTTGAGACACTTTACAGATAGAGTAGGTCTAGACCACACTCTATAATGTATAAAATCTATATAATATATAGAAGTTTATATAAAAATAAACAATTCTAGTAATTCGCGCAAGCATGGTGCGACCATGCACAGTGGTGAGGAAAAACTCCCTTTTAGAAAGAAATCTCGGCCAGACCCAGGCTCTTGGTAGGCAGTGTCTGACGGTGCCAATTGGGGGTGGGATGCACAACGGCAATAACAATCACAATAATAAAATGGAACAGTGACTAATAAATAGTAGTAGTAGTAGTAGTTAATGTCATAGCAGGGCGCTGCAGGGCATTACAGTATGTATAGTGGCACAATAGGGCATACTATTATATTTAAAAAACTTTATCAAAGAGGAGGGTTTTCAGATTATTCTTAAATGTGGTGACGGTTTCTACCCCCTGAACCCAGACTGGGAGCTGGTTCCACATTAGAGGTGCCTGATAGCTGAAGACTCTGGCTCTCATTCTAATTTTAGAGACTGTAGGAACCACAAGTATCTCAGCATTCTAGGAGTGTAGTGCTCTAGTGTGACAATTAGGCACTAAGAGCTCTTCTAGATATGTTGGTGCTAGACCATTTAGATCTTTGTAGGTCAGGAGAAAGATTTTAAATTGATCACTTATTAATAACTGTGTTAAAACATAACATGATCTGCTTATAAGGCCATTGTGTCAGCTAAGCAAATTCCAGAACATTCTGTGTATGTGTACTGTTGGAATTTATAGTTGCTTTGCTTAATATTGTGTGAATTATAATCATCATTTGAGGGTGTTGTGTTCAGTAGGGGTGAGTAAATGTTCCAGTGGAAAAGAACATCAGGCGAATCTTACAGTTGAAGAGATAACACCAGACAAAAGACTAATCTAAAATCCTTGTAATAAATTATGTGCTTACATGACCTTGTTTGTATACCGAAACCTAAAATTGTTGAGCTTTCTATTGGGAGTGTCTGAAATGTGGTAATAAGAGGACAGCCGAGGAAGACAAAGTAAGACAATTGGGTAATCTACTGCAGAATTACAGCCACTAGAGCCAGTCCCACAATGAGCTTTCCTTAGTATGTGCCATTTCTGAGTCTGTAGCAAGGTGGAGGCTGGTGGTGTGGCCTTGACAAACTGCCATTGTGCTCATTTGAAAGCCATGATGATCTTTTTTTCTCTGGGCGGGCAAAGCAGAGAAAGGGGAGGTAACCTTGCCCCTTATGACCTCATAAGTGGCAAGATTCCATTTCGGCCCATCTGAGCTTTCATTTTCTCAAAGACAGAGCAGGATGCTGTTGGAATAATTTCATTATCAAGTATAGACAGGAACCACTGAAGTTATAATAAAGTTAGGTTTACTTGCAAATGGAATCAATTTCACAGTACTCACAGCATCAGTACAGAAAAATGACTGCCAAAAAAGCAGCTCTTGTAATACAATGTGGAATGAGATAAATTTCTATAGTCACAATAAAGCTTCAATGTTGTGAGTTTCTCACAGTCCAGGGGCACCTGCTCTCTTCCTAGCATCACACCGTGCTCTAGACAAGGACAATACATATACCAGATGGTGACAGTAGTAACAGTGTTTTTTGTTGTCATAATGCAAACAGTTTTAACACTGATCAGAGAAAAAGTATTTATGTAACTTCATTTTTCTAACAGATACCCAGGGCTCGGTTTACCCCTATTGCCATAGAAGGACACACGAAAAGCATTTTTATTTATTTATTTGGATGATGTTTGATCTATTTCTCAGTTTATCAAGTGGCTTTTCATAAACCCAAATTGGATTTAAATAATAGTCAGTTCTCACAACATCAATATATTTTGCCTGACTTAACTATAGTAAAATAATGCAACTTAAATATTTACAATTTAAACTCAGCATAATATCCAGACAGCTTCACGCTAAATCAATCCATTTATTGAATTTTAGTGATTGTAGTGCTTTGTATCTAAATACCTTAAGATACTTGCTTTGTAAGGAATCAAAACTGCAACACCCTGTGCTTGGGCTAGAACTGATAAAAGTAACTATTGCTCAAGAGTTAAATGAATGAATATACTTATTCAATTCATTGCATTCTTTATTATTTATATGACTTCCTGTCCTACCTGTTTTGATGCAAGACAATAAGTACACATTTTCTTTTTATTCTGCATAAACTTCATATTTTGAAAGCTGTAGTGTTTGTTTGACAATCCTTTTGCACAATGAATCTGTCTCAAGGAAATAATTTGCTACAGTGTTATCATTCTAAAAATCATTAAAATCAATCAATCAATCAATCAAAATTCATTTATATACCACTTTACAGCAACCAGCAGGTATTCAAAGTGCTTTTACATCAGGAACCAAGTACAACACATTATACAATAAAAAAAGAATTAAGTATATAACACAGTAAAATCAGAAAAGGTTGTTTGACGTGGTGACATTTATGGTAAGCATGTGGTCTCATTTCTGGTGCTCCAATCTCACAGACACTATTTTTCTGCTCCAGCAAAAACTTACTGAACTCTGCTGTATTGTTTAAATCTGGTGGCTAAGTGACTGGAATTGGAGATAAGTGTTGTGCATTAAACTACACTGGCTTTGTTTTGAGCCCGCATCAACAGGGCATAAGCATTTGTCTCATCGACTCTACTTTTCTGCTGCAGCAAAAACTTACTCAACACTGCTTTGTTGCTTAAATCTGGTGGCTAAGTGCCTGATTGTATTTAAACAATAGTTATACTTGCACTTATAGCACTTACATCATTATCCAACAGTGGATCCCTTGCTAATCTCAATTGTTAGAACGCTGTTAGCTACTCCAGCTTAGCCATTAGCAATGGCTAATTCAAGTCCCTCTCCTGCTCTCTCTTGTTCTGTGTGTCAAATGTATTCCTATTCCTATATCTATTCCTCTTCCTCCTTTAGTGATGACGGTACATGTAATAAATGTAGTATGTTCATTGCCCTGGAAGCAAGGCTTAGTGACTTTGAGGCAAGGCTCAGCACCATGGAGTCAAAATCATATGCTTCCGTAGCTAACCAGCCCCGTAGCTTAGGGTGACCAGACGTCCCCGGTCCGGCTGGATCTGTCCCCGAAAATGTCCCTGGTTTTCACTGTGACTGACAGACCCAAAATTGGAGTGAAAGAAAGAAAACACTGACCAAAACGAAGCCGACAGTCGCTCAAGACAAGCTCAGAGATGTTTTAGAAAGCCGTATTTTACGATGCTAAAATCACTGATTATTTACATGGAGTCTGCTTGGTTTAGCGAACGCAATTTCGCGGACTTTTGTTTTAAAAAAGGATCTCAATCTCAAACAGAAAGGTTGACCTCCTTAGAAATCCTTTCCATAATGTTGTCTGTTGGGGGAAACAGCTCTAGGTCTAGTGTCCCCGTTTTAAGTTGTACAAAAATAAAAACATGACGTGTTTTGGAGGTATATTTGCTTCTGAGCTGAAAATATCCCCGGATTTTCTCTGAGAAATCTGGTCACCTTACCGTAGCTGGTGTGGGCCAACATACTGCAGCTTATGTTAGAAGCCCTCCGGCGGACCTCGAGCAGCCGGGCGAGTGGGTGACTGTCCGAAAGAAGCATAGTGCTAGTTTTAAACCAGGGAATGCACATGACACTAGACCGGTGAGGGAGGCTGGATAGCCGCAGACATGGCACCCCTTCTCTTCTCTGCTTCTCTTCATAGTTGTCAGATTAATTAATTAATTACCATATAATCAATAATAAAATAATAGCTAGAGGGAGGCAGGGCGGTACAGCCCGACCAGCCTCCCCTTTTTACCCTTTTTTTTTTCTTAGTTATGCTATAATAGTTTTATACTGCCGGGGGACTTCCTTTGACAGACTGAGCTCCTTTGTCTTTAGATTTGTAGTTACTAACCTAGCTCTGGGGAGTCATTCCCCTGATGCCTTATGTTGTTTTTCTACCAGCAAGTTTCCTTGGATCAGGGAGGATCCAAGATCATGATTGCAGCTGTCGCCGTTGTCCTGCTAAAACCACAACTTTTATCGTCCAAATATCACGGGGTAACTTGTTCCAGAGTTTTGGAGCAGCAACTGCAAAATCATCCCACTGTTTACACTCAGTTTTATCTTCATTCAAGTTAAGAAAGCTTTGTGACAGCAACAGTTTAATATAATTAATAGAACTAAGCAGGGAGTTAAGGGCACCACTGTCATTTGCTTTCAACACATTTGCAAATTATCTGCATAACAATGAAATGTGCTTGTCTGTAACAGCATATATAAAGAAAACAGAATGGGGCCAAGAATGGACCCATGGGGTATCCCACAAGAGAGAGGAGCAGCTGATGAGGAGAAGTCACCAATCATGACGGAAAAGCTCCTTTTTGCCAAATAGGAGCTAAACCATTTAAGTGCCCAGCCTTGGATGCCTACATAATGATGGCGGAGGAGGAGAACTGCTGTCCACTGTGTCAAACGCCGCTGTGAGGTCTAATAGCACTAAAACCGTAGGATTCCCAGCATCTACAGACAAGGCAACATCATTGTGTACTCTAAACAATGCAGACTTAGTGCTGTAACCTGATCTAAAACCAGATTGGAATTTTTCAAAACACAAAGTTCTGTTGTAAAAAGGCTTGTAACTGTATACAAACTTTTTACAAAACCTTTAAAAGGCAGATGAGAGACTCAATTAAAATTGGACAACACTGTGAGGTCCAGATTAGGGTTCTTAAGTAGGGGCCTGACCAGAGCATGTTTATAGGCAGCTGGGACAGAACTTGAATAAAGACAAGAATTAAAAAATGTAATTAAACTTGACCCAATGGTGCTATTGAATATCTCCTTCACCATCCTGGCAGGAACAATGTCTAAGGGACAGTTGGTAGGTTTCAGTTGTTGGCACTACCTTTGTACTCAACATCAGAGAAACTGGTTTAAATTACTCAAACACAGAAGAGTGCACAGGAGCAGCATTTACAAACATATTAAAATTAGCACTGGCGTTTTGCCTGACAGGTGCTACTTTGTCGATAAAATATCAGAGAAACTTCTCACATCTACTGATCAAAAACAGTACATCAACTATTACTATTAACTATTAATACTATTAACACAACAGTGTTAATAGTATTAAATAACACTCTAGGTGCATGACAACTGCTGGCTATAACAGAAGAGTAATGCTGCATCTTTGCCACCCTTACAGCCTTATGGTATTCAGCTAGACTGTCCCTTAATAAACCCAGTGCTACTTGTAAATTGTCCGTCTTCCACCTTCGTTTAGCTTGTCTGCAGTGTTGCCTAAGTGCCCTTTATAGTGTAATTTAGCCAGGGGTCCGCCTTAGGTTTGATAGTTTTAATCCAATGAGGGGCAATAGAGTCTAGGATTTCCATGCTTGTGGAATAGAAAAAAGAGAGAATGTTATCTGGGGAAGAGGGAGAGACCAGACCATTGAACGCCAAAGCAAACTCTCCAGCTGATGAGAAGGTGATGCAGCGGTGCCTAGAAGCTTAGGATACAGGCTTAGTAGGTGGAGGAACACTGATCTCAAACCTGATGGAAAAGTGATCTGAGATACCAGTTTATGTTATTTCAATGAGTGAAACTAAAAGCCCATAGGAGATGATGAGATCCAGGGTGTGGCAAAGATGATGTGTCGGCCCTTCCACACATTGATTACGGCCAAAAGAGTTCTAAGACTTTTAAAGTCATTAGCAAGTGGGTTTGAGGGACAACCATTAGTATCGAAATCCCCACACACCAGGAGCTTGCCGTATTTTGGAATAACATCAGTCAAAAATTTTATATAAAATCCTTGTTGAGTTTTGGTGGGCGATAAATAACTGCACACAACACATAAGAATCCAGATCAGCCACAAAGAGCTGAATTTCAAAGGTAGTATAACAGAAGGCAGGTAATAAACTGCAACTGTACTCATCTTTGAAAACAGTGGCCAGCCCAGTTGTGGAAAAAACAGCCAGGGGGGAGGAGATAAGGCGCTGTCGTCACTTGGTTTCAGCCAGGTTTCTGTCAACAAAAGATCTTTCTTTTGTTCATCATGACAAGAATTATGCCTACAGTATGATATTTAGGTTTATTAAAAGGTAAATGTTGGTTGTTATGCTGACTTTCTGTCGCTTTACTTCCTAATGAACCCTTAGGAATAACAATGTGACATGAAAATTAGTGTATACAAAAACTAAGGCTTCTGTGAGTAAACAGCAATGTGTGTTTCCTTTGCCTATTTCCATTATACTACATATGTTTAGAAGAAATAACTCACTAAAGCCGTTGTTCAGTAGGAGTTATTGTGTGAAATACCCTAACAATTGGAAAGTCCATTTCCGTTTACAGTTTTTCCACTTAACACAGTAGTTGTATCTCATCCCCACAACAATAATGAGCGTTTTACGACCAACTCAGGCAAATGTAACCTGACCTGTCAGAGGGTTTGTTGTTGTTACCCAGAACCATCTGAGAAGCCATCATTAGACAGTTTTTGACAAAAAGGGCATGCACTTTTCAAAGAACATCCATACATTTTCCTGTAGCCGGTTGGGAGGAGAGCATATTTTTCTCACCTTCCGCTTTCTTTGCATTTTAAATTCAAGTCGATTTATGAGGACTATGGGTAACTGCTCTTCAGATCTCTACAGAGTAAACTAAAACAGCTAGCTAGACTATCTGTTCAATCTGAGTTTTCTGTTGCCCGTCTAAAACAACCTTTGAACGTACACGTTCCACCAAAAAAAGTTCCTTCCCGAGGCCATTTTGCAGAGGCACTGTTGCCCCGGCCAGGGGTTAGCACCGCCCAAGACCAGTGTTACTTTTATAAAGTAATTAGTTAGAGTTACTCGTTACATCTTCGAAAAAGTAGCTAAAATAGTTACTCAGTCACTAATTATAAAAGTAATTTCAGAAAGATAGTTAATTCAGAAAGTAATTATTGGGTTACAAGTACATTTTTAAATGCTCAAATGTGACCCCCACCCCCCTTTAAAGGAACTTAAAATACATGTGTTATGATAAACTAAATGGACTCTTAATTCAATACATTAACAGCAACAATGTACTCAAATCTAAACTATTTTAATGTTGCTGTGGGACAAAGTGAGACCAGCCTCCAATCAGATGCCATGTCTGTAGATATTATGTCTATTGGATTGATACAAATAACACAATAGATGCTATAGAACTTTTGATATTTTGGTAATTTGGTAATGAGTAATCAATTAGATCACTCGTTACTGAAAAAAGTAATGCAGTAATTCCCATCACTGACCAAGACTATTGTGATTGGTTTAAAGAAATGGCAATAATAATAATGTTCTGTGCACTTGCCAGATTCTTCTTTGCAGCCCTGTGGTGGAAGGTCTGGCATTGTAAACCATGGCCGTAGCTGCCATTAGCTCTACTGTCTCCGGTGAGTTTCTAGTTTGCCTCTACACTACCGGTCAAAAGTTTGGGGTCACTTATACATTTCCATACCACTCCATTATAGACAGAATACCTGCTAATTTGGGTGGGGGCTGATCTTTAATGCAATATCTACATTGCCCATTACCAGCAACCATTCATTCAATGTTGCAAAGGCACATTCTGTGTACTAATCTATCATTTAAAAATAAAAAACTAGAAAAACATTGGAGAACCATTTTACTATTATGTAAGCACATAATGTAATCTGAAAACGGCTGCCCTGGTTAAAAAAAAAACAATGCAACTGATCTCAGCTGGCATTCTGTCTACAATGGAGTGCAATGGGATTTTCTATGTGACCCCAAACTTTTGACCGGTAGTGTATATCACATAGATCACATATCATATCATTATAGATAATAGGCATATTGTATTTTTCTTTTCCTATGCATAGCCCAGTATTTTGTAGACTAAAAAGACCATAGCCCTGCAACTGATTTTTGTTTTGTATTATGTCCTCTTAAACATGTAAGATGTCCTTGTGTATTTAGAAAGATGTCTGCCAAAGAAATCTATGTATGTATGTATTATTATTAATATTATAATAATTATTATTAATATTTTAATTATTTTCTTTCAGACTCCTGGCAACTGGTGACTCCTACCACTCCCTCTCCTACCGCTTCCGTGTGGGCTGGAGCAGTGTATGTCACTGTGCCTGAGGTTGTCAAGGCTATCTGGGAGGAGCTAGTGGATGTATACATGCCTGTGCCAAAGGAGAGTGATTGGCAGGATATTGCGGAGCAGTTCTGGGTTAACTGTGAATTCCCCAATTGCTGGGGGCCATTGATGGGAAGCATGTGAGGATGGTGGGACCACCCAATTCAGGCTCCATTTTTTTTTTTTTTTTTTTTTTAAGGGGACCTTCTCCATTGTGCTCCTCACGGTTGTCGATGCCAACCTTTGCTTCCGCATTATTGGTCTGGGTGCCTTCAGTCACGGTCTCCAGGCAGGCATCTTGGGAGTCCTGCCAGAGGCCATCATCCCTGGAGCAGGGCCACTTCCTCACACCTTTGTGGGGGACGAAGCATTCTCGTTGCGCCGTAACCTGATGCGTCCATATCCTGGAAGGAACCTCTGCAGACGCCGTCGGATGTTTAACTAGCGCATGTCTCAGGCAAGAATGGTAGTAGAGTGGCCGGGTTTGCTCTGTTAGTGGAGTGGGCGCACACGTGTGGAGGTTTGTCCTTGATGCAGGTTGGAGTCCAACCTGAACAGGCAGCGACGCAACGCGAGTCGCAGTCTACCAAGTACCATGTTCTGAACTTTACTTTGAACCGAAGTAAAGAACAAACCTGAAGCTGAAGAAACCCTAAATGTTAACGGAAAAGACCCGCAAACCTGAGTGACTGAGGGAGAGGGAGAGAGCTGTTCACTTCTCCGTGTGAGTGAGCAGAGCCGGCCGGACACAACAACAGAAGGATCTGTATGTGTGTAGGGGAGGGGCGCTGGGACTAGCCTATCACAGAATAGTGTAGGGGAGGGGCGCTGGGACTAGCGCTGTAACTAGCCTATCACAGAACGCAGACACAGTCCGCTACCCAATGAGGAGTTTTATTCAATCTGAGTGCAGATATTGACTCGCATTACTCGTATAATATATAATATAATAGTACTCGGCAAAAGTGCTTTATCCGTACCGGATACTCGTTTCAGCCGAGTATCCGGCTCATCCCTAATATTTAGATATAAAATATGGACAGGGGTGGACTGAAACCTTCAAATATAGTAAATCCAACAACTCAGAAATTTTTAGGAAAATTTACTGAATGAAAACCATCTACATATTGCATAAACAGGGTGCTCTTGACACCTGTAGGTTGCAATGGTGTTTATTAAGAGCGCATAGGATTAATATGTGATATTTTTGTAAATCTGCATTTCATGGCATAACAAAAAAGAGAAATTAATATATTTAGGACTAAGTAAATATAGATAATGTCAATGTATTCTCTGCGGTTATAGGGTAAACAACAACAACAACAACAACAACTGCACTTTATGAAGCTCCACTGGGGAGACTCAGACTGGTGACGCATCACAAACACCAGCAGCATTTTGCCTTTTCCCTCATTAAATCGGCACTGCAGAGTCACGTTATGTCAACTCCAGCCTTCCAAACACCCACTCACATACACACAAATACAAACACACACAAGCACAGCAATGCACACATGCACAGAAATACATGCACGTTCATACTCAGAACCCCCGTGGGCGGTCAGTTAGCGTTTGGTTGTGCTTGCAGACGCTGAAGACTGCCCTTCCTAAAGGCCTACTTATAGTTCTAAGGCACTGTGTATTTATTTGTCTCTGTCTGATGCAAACAATACCAAAAGTCCTACAGCCTTGAAAGTGTCTCCTAGAAGCTGCAGTGTTTATTATAACTCACCATATGAACAAGTTGCAGATGAAACAAACAAACTTTTCTTTCTTAAAGCTTTGCTGCTCTGTTTTTGCATTTTTGTCTATTGTATTATACAATATCTTATGTATGAGAGTAAATCTTGATGTAACGGTGGTGGTTGAGGAAGGACATGGAAACGCCATAACCAATAGATTTCACCTTCTGTGAAATATACTGTATACTGTATGTACATTTTAATGGGTGTGGTAACTATTTATGTACAATGTTGATACTCTGGGTGTTGGGCGGAACTAAGGGAAAGGTCATACTATGATCAAACGGTTCTCAGAAGAATAGTACAATTCATCATCTGGTGACCACAAATGTGAATATACAGTATGTTCCTCTGCATCACTTTCCACACGTCAGTATAAAGTAGATGAGACATTTACAGTGAGGAAAATAAGTATTTGAACACGCTGCTATTTTGCAAATTCTCCCACTTAGAAATCATGGAGGGGTCAGAAATTGTCATCGTAGATGCATGTCCACTGTGAGAGACATAATCTAAAATTTTTTTTTCCAGAAATCACAATGTATGATTTTTTAACTATTTATTTGTATGATACAGCTGCAAATAAGTATTTGAACACCTGAGAAAATCAATGTTAATATTTGGTACAGTAGCCTTTGTTTGCAATTACAGAGGTCAAACGTTTCCTGTAGTTTTTCACCAGGTTTGCACACACTGCAGAAGGGATTTTGGCCCACTCCTCCACACAGATCTTCTCTAGATCAGTCAGGTTTCTGGGCTGCCGCTGAGAAACGTGGAGTTTGAGCTCCCTCCAAAGATTCTCTATTGGGTTTAGGTCTGGAGATTGGCTAGGCCACGCCAGAACCTTGATATGCTTCTTACAGAGCCACTCCTGGCTGTGTTTCGGATCATTGTCATGTTGGAAGACCCAGCCTCGACCCATCTTTAATGCTCTAACTGAAGGAAGGAGGTTGTTCCCCAAAATCTCGCAATACATGGCCCCGGTCATCCTCTCCTTAATACAGTGTAGTTGCCCTGTCCCATGTGCAGAAAAACACCCCCAAAGCATGATGCTACCACCCCCATGCTTCACTCATCATTCTTCTTTCTCCAAACACGGTTAGTGGAATTATGACCAAAAAGTTCTATTTTGGTCTCATCTGACCACATGACTTTCTCCCATGACTCCTCTGGATCATCCAAATGGTCATTGGCAAACTTAAGACGGGCCTTGACATGTGCTAGTTTAAGTAGGGTAACCTTCCGTGCCATGCGTGATTTCAAACCATGACGTCGTAGTGTATTAACCTTGGAAACGTTGGTCACAGCTCTTTTCAGGTCATTGACCAGCTCCTCCCGTGTAGTTGTGGGCTGATTTCTCACCTTTCTTAGGATCACTGAGACCCCACGAGGTGAGATCTTGCATAGAGCCCCAGTCCGAGGGAGATTGACAGTCATGTTTAGCTTCTTCCATTTTCTAATGATTGCTCCAACAGTGGACCTTTTTTCACCAAGCTGCTTGGCAATTTCCCCGTAGCCCTTTCCAGTCTTGTGGAGGTATACAATTTTGTCTCTAGTGTCTTTGGACAGCTCTTTGGTCTTGGCCATGTTAGTAGTTGGATTCTTACTGATTGTATGGGGTGGACAGGTGTCTTTATGCAGCTAACGACTTCAAACAGGTGCATCTAATTTAGGATAATAAATGGAGTGGAGGTGGACATTTTGAAGGCAGACTAACTCGTCTTTGAGGTTTAGAATTGTAGCTGATAGACAGGTTTTCAAATACTTATTTGCAGCTGTATCATACAAATAAATAGTTAAAAAATCCTACATTGTGATTTCTGGATTTTTTTTGGGATTATGTCTTTCACAGTGGACATGTACCTAAGATGACAATTTCAGACCCCTCCATGATTTCTAAGTGGGAGAACTTGCAAAATAGCAGGGTGTTCAAATACTTATTTTCCTCACTATATTTTCTACAGTAGGTCAACTGAAACTACAAAATGGTGAGTAAACTATGTAACTTTAGCTGATTAGTCAGCTAGCCAGCTACCAACGGACAGGCTAAATTCAGATTCAGATTAGATTTTTTGTTAGCTATGCTAACTAAGTTTAAAGGTAATGTTTAGTTTTTGCTGTTCAAGACCATCATCAATAAAATACTTAATGTTGAGGCTTCTTAAAAACATTGTATTGCGTGACATTTTTTACATCTCCACCAAGGTGTGTGTCTTAAATCTCACACTTCTGTACTTACACCTGCTAATTAAGTATGTGCGTTCACAGTGACAACAAATAGCCAAGTGCAGTGCACTACAAGTACCCAGTTGCTCCCAAAGCGATCAAAATGTTTAGTGTGCAGCGAGAAAAAACTTTCTTTTAACATACAGAAACTAATGGAATGAGATGAACAGTGGCATTTATAGTATTAGTAAAGATAATAGACCTATGACTAATAATAATAATAGTAGGCATGCAGGGCGTAGCAGGGCGTCAAGCAGGACCATGATAGCAGCTGCAACCACAATCCAGTTGCCACCATAATCCAAGGAAATCTTCAAGGACTCCGGTGTGTGTGTGTGTGTGTGTGTGTGTGTGTGTGTGTGTGTGTGTGTGTACAGTATATGTGTAAAATTGAGAGTATCCGTTGGTTGCATCAGAAAAAAAGTGTTTTGTATTATGTTTGGCCCAATGGCAGTGTTTTTGTGTTCATATAATATATCATCAGAAAGTGCTCTCTGAGCAGGATGAAACACTTGCTTTGTTGGTCTAGTAAAACACGAGCACACGAGCACATGCAAATACAGTATTGCATCAGGTTTCTCTGCTGGTACCATTCCCTTGGCTTTGCTTACTTAATTAACATCTTGACATGCCTTTTGTAACACTTTCAAATGCTGGGTAGCATGCTTATATTAAATATTTGACGTAAAACATTTAATTTGTAAGAGAGAAAGGCATGGTGTCTCATACCATTTAATTTTTTTCAGATTTGTTTTTGTCTATTTCTTGTTTGTGTGGAGAGAATTTTGTTGGTTGTTATGGGTTTGATTTAAACTTTTCAGATGATGCTAAAATTGGGTCTGTCAGGCGAGATAATCCCCCCATCCTGTCATCTTTCAGGCCAATTTGTCCTTTAGTTTTTCACAGTATGTGTGTTCTGCCTTTGTTTTGTAGTTTAATAAATAAAGTATGTCCTTACATTTTCCTGAGAGTTCAGAGAGAGTTTGGTTAACTGGTTTGATTGGATTGTTGAATGCCTGTCTGTGTGAGACATGAGCAAAAAAGGCTTTTCTTATTGTTGTATTATTTAATTGTGAGTGTGCATGAGACAGAAAACAAAGGTAATTTATCTCTATGATGTTTCTGTGTGGTTTTACTATATGTTCTAAGTGAGTGTGGGCTAGACATAACTAGGATGTCTGACTAGTTGCTACTTGTGCTTGCCTGCACCAAAAATACTTTATGCAATAATTATAATAAATAATAAAATAATTTTTTGTAATTAGGTGATCATGCCACATGACTCTACCTTGCTCCCCAGCAGAGCCTCGTCCTTCCAACCAGTCTTCCGTCTGGGATCCACCCCATCTATTGCTGTTTTAATTTGCACACTTTTGTACATGTGGCAAGGTATAAAAACTATGACCGATTACTAACACCCCCCACACTATTTTTGCTTTGAGACCATTAGCCAACCAACAGCTGAAGCAGGGGTTCAATAATTGGATTGGTGCACCTCTCACACCTATCTCTCTTTCTGAGCATGATGTTGAAGGGCTTTCAAGCATGTGAACAACATCAACTGTCTGCTGACCAACTAGCACCGGTATTTACAATGATACTCAACCTTTCATTGGCACAGTTTGTCATACCCACGTGCTTCAAGATGTCGTCCATCATACAGTATCGACAAATAAAACAAGACCAGCCTGCCTGAATGATTACCACTCAGTTGCACTCACCTTTGTAGTGATTAAATGCTCCGAACGATTATATTGCTGCTCTTCACTACCCAGCACAGTGAAATCCATTACAGTTTGCCTACTGTCCAAACAACATGGATACCTTAGAATTTCAGTCAAATATGGAGCAATGTCTACTCCTGCATCACTGAGAGCGCCCTGACGGGAAACATGACTGCCCGGTACAGAAACGGCACCAAACAGTACTGCTAGGCCCTGCAGAGAGTGGTACATCCAGCTGTACATACAATAGGCGGTGCCCAACCCTGCCTAAAGATTATTCACATTAGGCAAGAAAAAGGCTAGGAGAATCTTTAAAGATCCAAACCACCCGGATAATAGCTTTTCTCCCTGTTGAGGTCGGGAAGAAGGTACTAGATACACCAGGCAAACACATCTCAGAAGTAGCTCCAACCCTTAGGCCCTAGGATCCCGAACAAGGAAACTGCTGTAGTCTGCTTTTATTATCAGAATTATTCAAAATGTTGCAAAAGTCAGTCAACAGTATTTAAACAGCTACATTTGATATAGCAAACTCTATCCACCGGGCTATACTATATTTACAGCAAACTTAATGCACATAACAACCACAATATTTCCACAATATTACACGAAGCACACCATATTGTTGCGTATTTTTCTAATTTGAATGCTCTTATCAACATGGAAAAGTGGATTGGCTTGCTTTGTGCAATTTTTTTTATTGAAAACAACATTGTCTTGTATTGTTTTACTTCCTGCCTTTAGTTTTCCCACCCTTGTGATTTGCTGATGTCTTTCACCTGTTCCCAGCCCTTGTGTCACCTTGTCTCCTATTTTCTCATTACACTGTGTCAGGGCTGTAGTACGGACTCGAGTCCAAGACCGAACTCGAGTCCGGACTCAAGATCGTTTTTCTATGGTCTTTTACTTGTCTCGGCCTCGGCTTTTGGTCTCAACAGAGTCCAGGTGTCTTCATTATGTTTGTAATAATATTGGAGGGAAAGTGAACACAGTTTAGACTGGATGTTGTTCGGCTTTTCACAAGTGTACACAACTAGCTAACGCTATGCCGATGTTTACTAACGTTAGCGGCACAGCATTAGCCTAGCCTGCTAGGTATCTTTGAAAACTGCCTTTGGAGTATCCTATATCTACGTCCACCTTGTTAACATAAGACCTGTAGCGTTAGTGCTCCCTTTGTATCATAATTTTATTGAATGAAATATTAAATGTAAATGTGCTGTATTTATATAGCGCTTTTCTAGTCTGAGCGACTACTCAAAGCGCTTTTACATCATACATTCACCGTTCACACACATTCACACACTGTGGCCGTACAAGGTGCCACCTGCTCATCAGATAAACACTCACACACATTCACACTCCGATGCGCAGCATCAGGGGCAACTCGGGGTTCAGTGTCTTGCCCAAGGACACTTCGACATGGGACTGCAGGGCCGGGGATACATATATAATATACGTTATGTATAAGTGCTACGGCACATCATACCAACTGCTATAATTATTATGAATCATATTTCTGTAAATCTATATCAATGTCTCTGAGTTTCAACCGGTAGCGGCAGATGGCCGCCCACCTAGAGCCTGGTTTCTGCCTGTAAAAAGAATGTTTACAGAACATAAAGTACAAAAGCCTAGTGTTTACAATATTATGTTCATATTCACATACCTTTTCATAATTCAGTCAGCTCATGAGTGGGTAAATTGTGATGGGAAACCTATAGTAAATGCCATTTCTGATTGATCTCTGATTATAATGATGGTTATGACACCTTGAACATAATTATTGAATAACGGGTTACATGACTGGCAGCAGAGTGGCATAGCTATAACAAAACAAAAGCATCCATCCAAATGAAGGGTCCTTATGTAACAGTGACCCCCCTGGGAGGATGAAAGGAAAACAGAAAAAAAAACATTTTCCCTTCAATGTGCGGAAGAGGTTCACATTCATGGGTGAAATTGGCGACACTGGGTTGCCATCTTGTTCAGTGTCTCCATAGTCCTATTGGTCTTTACTGCTGCTACGTCTTTCTGGGGAGTTGAGGCATGAGGAAGAGGGGATAGGAGGGAAGTTTGTTGTTGTCTGCTGTTTTTGTTTGTGCCAGTATTCAGCAAAGCACTGCTACCACGAGATTTGCAGTTGGAAATAGATAGGTGGGAAAATATACAGAGACATAGATATATAGAGAGGCGACACAGTGTCTGACCACAGAGAAGCAAAGAAGCACTAGTATAATGCCAGTGCCTTGCAAATCCTCTTTTATCTACAGAAACTTTTCAGAAATGGAGAAAAACGACCATTCTCCCCCACTGACACCTCTGCAATGATGGGATGAGCCGAGTACTCGGCTGAAAAGAGTATCCGGGACGGAAAAAGCACTTTTGCCGAGTACAAGTATTATACAAGTAATACGAGTCAATATCTGTACTCGGATTGAATAAAAGTCCTCAGCTGACCATGGCTGCGTTCTGTGATAGTCACAGCTCCTCCCCCCCCCTACACACACGCTCTACTCACTCAAACACAAAACACAGAACACAGAGAACAGCTCTCCCTCTCCCTCTCTCTATCCCTCTTCCTCAGACACTCGGGGCCGCGGGTCTGTTCCGTTAACGTTTAGGGTTTCTTCAGGTTCAGGTTTGTTTTTAACTTCGGTTTGTAGTACTTACATAGTAACCAGTAGATTTCTGGTGAACGTGGGGATTCAGATATGTTGCTTGGTTTAAATGCAACTCCCGTTGAGTCTCTGCCGTCGGAGTTTTTTTTTTTTAACAGCTGCCCCCCCCACCCTCTATCTCTCTCTCTGTGTCTCTCTCTTACTCACACACACACACACACACACTCATACCTGGTGTGGAAATAAAAAAGAACCAAAAACAAAAATCACACTGATCATAAAAAAAATTAAAAGTAAAAAAGAAAGTTATATTGAGTATGAAACTCTTGTTCATTACATTTTACTTCATAATTGCAACCGCATGTGTTGTATTCATTGTTGCAAAACGTTCTGTATATAGTTTGTTTGTTACCATGACAACACCATTGATCTGAAGCTTGATGCTGTCATGTAAAAAGTTTTCTAATCAGCAATAAATATAACAATTTCTGATCAACTCATATCAATTGCATGCTTAAAATAACATACTGGTTAAAGCCCCGCCCATTTCAAGACAACCGGGTTAGGCCCCGCCCAGTCCGAGTACAGATACAGATACAGAAACAGATAATGCTGTACTCGCTTACAATTACTGCAGTGCTGGCTTGAATGCTTTTTTATACATTTGAGGGGCAACGTTACCTTTCATTTTCAGTCTAAAAGAAATATAGCTTGAGGTTTCCAGACACCATGGAGTAGTACTATTCAGTAGTACTATAGCAGTATATTTCAGAGATGCTGTTTCATTTTTGCTGGGAGACTCTTTCTTTCCACAGGGATTGAGGTAAATAGAGATGCAGAAAAGTAGGGATTGATGGAGGGAATTTGAGGAAGGAGGAGTATTTTGGTTGTTGTTCCACCAGCTATTTAAGACTTAAAAGAGTTGCTGCATGACTCTTATAACTCTTATAAAGAAAACAGCTTCATTAAAACTGACATTTTTGACACCTCCTTTAGGGGGACACAGCTGGGAAAGTTGGCTTGCTTCCATACTAAAAGTTTATTCTTTATCAGTTAAAAACCTAGGATAAGACAAGGTTATTGTGTTAAAAATGCACTAATTTCTCAGCCAAAATCAAGGTTGAAGGCTGCATCACAGTGAGTGTTTCAACTTCATTAAACAAGATCCCACAATATTTCTCTATACGCCTAACTGAAATATATAGACTAGTTAGTTACTTCTAACATGGGATGTGATAAATTAAAATGCAAATATACAAACATGAGTTGGTAGTGAGTACTCCAACCACAGATGAAAAAACATTAGATGTGACATCATGTACCTCATAACTAATGGGATAACTGTCCGCCATCATACCGAATTGTTTACAATTGTCACCTATGGGCAACAAATGTTTTCAGCTACATAGCACCTAAATGCTTTACCAAAAGGACCAAAAAGACCAGAGATGTAGGCAATACTTTCCACATGCGTCAGTATAAAATCAATGAGGTTTTTTTTTTCATTGACAATTAAATGGAAACAGCTAATTGAACTCATTTATTTATAGTGTCAAATCACAACATGAGTTATCTTAAAACACTTTACAGATAGAGTAGATCTAGAAAACACTATAATTTACAAAGACTCAACAATTTCAATTTTCCACGAGCAAGAATTTGGTGCAAAAAACATTCTTTTTACAGGCAGAAACCAGGCTCTAGGTGGGCGGCCATCTGCCGCTACCGTTGAAACTCAGAGACATTGATATAGATTTACAGAAATATGATTCATAATAATTATAGCAGTTGGTATGATGTGCCGTAGCACTTATACATAACGTATATTATATATGTTATAATACAGGCAAAAGAACTATGACTAGAAATAATAGTTGCAGCAGCTGCCCGAGCCAATGTGCTTACAACTTTGAGGTATCACTTTAAAAATGACCATCATCATCACTCCAACAAGTGTTGCTCCTCCACACTTCAGGGACTAATCCAGTATGTCTCCACTCTTTGAGGTCTAGGCTTTTAATCCAACGTTATCATTATTGAAGAGAGCATGCTTCAAATCTACAATTTTTCGCCGACATTTGCTTTGAAGATATGCATGAGTTGAAAAAACCAAGAGACAATGCTCCTGCGAGTCCTGTTGAAAGGCAGTGAAGGATAAAACACACACTTCACTAAGATGGGCATTGCGGGTTTGGGGTGACGACAGCCACTTTCAGAAAAATAATTTTTGACTTTTCATGAAACCAGTGCTATCTTCCACCGGAGAGAGAGAGAGAGAGAGAGACAGTGAGAGAGAGCATTTCTGTCGTTCAGTATGTGGGTGCAGATGAGTGGGGGGCAAGGGAAGAAGCATCAGCCTGTAACATGGAGCATGACATAAAACATGTGGTTTATTACACTGCACATGATAAAAACTTGTGCCTCCTCACTACCCTTGCTACCAACACAACAGACATACTCTGAAAGTCACGCCCACTATTGACTTGTACTGCCTGAAGGTGTCTCCTCATCAATTTAGTCTGCTAGCAAACAGAAAATGCATTAAAGCTGCTGTGTGGTAATATTCACTACCAACTGGGAAAATAACCCATGACTAAGTTTTTATAGGCTTTTGCGCTGAATGTGTAGAAAAGCAGTGACATGGCATCAGTTGATATCAGTGTACATGGGTTGGATGGTATACATTTCTTCTCTTCTCCTGCCTTTAGGACATTTTTCCTGTGCTACATCTCCTTTGACTCTCTTCATCTGGCCCCCTCTGCTGTGCTGTGCCATCAAGGATGTTGCTCACTGTTTGGAAAAAAATCTTTATTTACGCATTAAATTACCTTGTAATTGAGTTTCTGGCCCCTGTTTAGCATGGGAATGAAAAGAACAGTAAATGAACAATTAGTGAGTCAAGACATGTTACTAATTAGAAAAATATAAAGCATATACTTTGATTTCAGTTGTGTGGCCAACCCATCAAAGTAGAATTGGCAAAAAAGGGTTGTTATATTATAATGATTGGGCACTAAGGTAGGTAAAACCTTTAACTTTTTTTTACTTTTGACTCCTTTAGCTTTAATCATTGTGTTGCTTTCCAATGTATTTTTCACAAGATATCTATTTTGGTGATTAATGACCTAATCTCTATTTTGATATTATCACAGGGTCACTTTGCTTTTAACAATCATGTCAGCTGAATTCCCTCAATATAAACAAAATGCCTTGTGTTTGCACTTTTGGAACAGAATTTAACAACTTTCTCCTCGACATGCAAAGGTGGCAGGTTACATACCACCACCATAGGTATAGTTTTCAAAAAAAAAAACTATAAACACAACACTTATTCAGTGTTAACGTACATTTAATTGATCATTTTGCCTGGGGGGGGTAGTTTAATGTGCATGGCATCTGTTTAGTACTCCACTGAGTTTATATTTGCTCTACGGGCCTCATGCAAGAACATTCATATTCTTATCTTAAAACTTGTGATTGGGAGGGTGTCAGTTCAATCCCCAGACCTACAGGATAAAATCTTGGTGGGGAAAGTGAAAGACCTGTGCTTGTCCCTCCCTGTTACGGCCGCTTCCTTTTTAGGTTAGTTTAGGCTTCTAGCCAGAGAATGTGCAAATGTTTGTATGCAAATTTAGCTGTGTGGTTGCCCGTAGAGGATTGGTCTGTGTGATGGCCCCGCCCCCTTCCCAGTTCCAGTCCTTTGCTGTTGATTGGTGCGGCTGGTGTGGATCGTGCCAAACAACTCCCTGCAATCAGCCCAGTAGAGTTTAAAAGGCTCTTGGATTTATCAGTTGGGGCAGTTGAAGATAGAGATCAGTCTGCCATGCTGGCATGTCTAGTGGTCCTTTTGTTGAAAGCTGTTGTTACGAACTGTTAATGGTTAACAGTTTGTTAGAGCCTTTGTGCTGCAAGTCTTTTTGTTTCCATTCTACATGTGTTATAATTTGGTAAGCTAATGGGTGCTCTGCTCTTTTAGTTGTGATTAGAAATTACTTTGTTTATATAGGCAGCACCCATATAGCTCTTTTTGTGTTTTGTACTTTGATATTATATTAATTAACGTGACCTCTACTCCCTTTTTGCATTGGTTCTGCCAAATTCATCCATTTTATGTTAGACCTCAAGACCTTCAAGTCCTTTATTTTATTTGTCCCCGAGGGGTGATTCATTTTGCTGCAGTAGCAAAGAAATTGACATACAGTACATAACAAAGACGACAACATCAATTATAAATACAGACCAAATGGGGAAATAAATACCACAACATTACAAGTTGAAGTCCCAGTGTGCCTTATGTGCACATGTGTTACACCCTATATCACAATGGGCCAGGTTGTAACACTCCCACATTACCACCACTGAGGTGCCCTTGAGAAACTTGAGCAGCTGTCAACGTCATGAGAGCAACGCTGTTATTAAGAGTGTTTTGACATGAAGTTGACATTAAATAAAAAGAATGCGCTATTTGTCTTTGGAAAGCAAAGTAAACCATGACTGATGGCATGAAGGGGATGAGACAGTCATAATAATAATCCAGTGATGTAATATTTTGGATATCTGCAGGGAAGGTGTTCCAGAGGGATGGGGCTGCACTACTAAAGGCTCTGTCTCCGAAGATACAGAGTCTGGTATGGGGAATGGAGAGCAGACCAGCGCCTGAGGACCACAGGTTTCAGGTGGGTGTCAATGGGGCATAGCAGGTGGTTAATAGTGGAACACAGCATTCTGAGGTGGTTTTGTTGGTTGCCAATGAGGGTAGTGTAATAATTGGTCTTGGCTTTGGAAAGAGCTTATTTGTAGAAGCTCACATGTTCTTGTAGGCTTTCAGGTGGACAGTGAGGTCAGGTCTTTTATGAAGTCTCTCCTGTCGGTGACCAGAGGCTTTCATGGTGTGAAGTGCAGTGGTGTACCAAGAAGCTGAACAGGTGAAGGAGACAATACAAATTATAAGGAGGGCAAGAGAGCAGTGTGCAACCATGGCGTTTGGCGTACATGTAACTGCATTAAAAGTGGGATTTTGGTCAGTAAGCAGCACTGTAGATTGTCGTGGAAGTTCAGGTTTACGACTGCACACGGCAATTTGCAGGCAACACCGAAAATGCTGTGAATTGTCGGAAATTGATATGGGCCTTGCTTGGCAGTTGGCCCACCCATAACTCCTCCTAATTCTAGGGGAGGATTCAACATGTAAATGAAAATGCTGTGCGCTACTGTATACAAATGGAAATCAAAGCAGCAGGGGGAGTTTTACGCCAGGTGACATTTTTCTTAAAGGTGTCAACTTAATTATAAGAAAATCTTATCTGGTATAAATAGATCAGGTTCAGTACAGCCTAATTATAATTAATGTGTATGTCATTAACAATGGCCAATGTTGACAATTTATTTCAACAATTAGTTTTAATCGGGCTTTGCCACAAATGTAAAATGTGCATTCCATGCAAAAAAACATCACAGTCTCTTAGATCTCAACCACTGTGCATAGTAGCATGACTACAGTGACCTTTTTTTTGGGCTTGCTTAAATGCACAGCGGATGTGTTAACCACACGTCTCCCAGCAATGCCCTCAACAGGCAGAAATGATGCTGGGTCTGACCTGTCACTTCCCTGCAAGCTCCAAACCTCTTTTGGCTTTCCAAAAAAAGCCTGTCCTGATGGGGATAAAGCCAGGAAACTTCCACAATAACGTGTTTGAATTCAATACCTTTTTCCACAACATTAACAGCTATAAACTGCTTTACAATGGCTCATTGTAGTTCTGCTTGAGGGTCAAGGATGGGTTCATCAAAACTATTTCCACAACACTTAGCATATACAGATGCTGACTCTTCTGCTCTAGATCCATCCATTGAATAAGTTACATTCAGATATGTTACCCGTTTGCCTGTCATGGCAAAAAAGTCAATGTGAGTTAAACAAGGGTACATCTGATGATACATTTTCAACACTGCATGTCTGTCAGGCGGAATGGAGACCGAGGCACCACTGTACAGTTTTTAAGAAAAGTCTTTCTGCTGACACCAAAACACTCTGATTCACATAAAGCATATCAGCTGTGTCACTGCATGACAAAATCCCAACTATTTGTTTTCCTAAAATACTACAGGGATCCATCTGTTACTTCCAGTCTATTGATGGATATCACTCTTGAGCAAAGTATGATACAAGATTGCACAAAGTCAAACCACATGCCATAGTGTCTGTCAGTGAGTGAATGGTTGTCCAGTTTTTCCACTGATCTGCTGTAAATCCTGTAAAGCCAAATGAAATCCGTAAGGGAATTCTTCCAACCTCATAAGGTACTTTGATGTTTTCCACTCCAACTTAAATTTCATCAAGGCTTTTTGTTGTTAAAATTCTTATTTCTGTCCACAGTCTGAATACATGTCTTGTCGTACCGAGGAGAAGGTTGTGCATTGGATCTATGACGGCAAATCTGATGGCATCATGGTAACTTAAGCGGACAAGTTCTGAGCTACAAGCTCCATACTTCCGTTCAATTTTTTTCTGTTTGCCTTCATCTTTGCCCGTTTGGATAATCTATCATAGTGCGTGTGATCCTTTGACGTGCATGGCTCACGAAGACCGCTCAAACTGCTTTCAAAACATGAGCTCGATATGTGACCAAAACAAGTTATACAACTGACCTACTTAGAAAGACTGATAAAACAATGATAAAAACAAGTTATATAAGTGGCCTAATCAGAGTGTTTTAGAGTGTTTTATAACAAAATTTTAAGTAATTTGTATCTATATATGCAAGCTCGTCTCAAGTTCTTCAGTACAACAATGACCACGCATGTGATTGGAGGAACCCAACAAGCCTCGTCCAATCACGTGCAAGGTCATGGACACAACTCATACTGTACTTCCAGTTATTCCATGAACTATTCAATTTATAATGTACATGAATTACTTTTTATTAACTTAACCCTCATGTTGTCCTCGTACAAATCTCTACTTTCATTCATTTTGGGGCGTCTTATTCAATTTTATAGCATTTGAAAAAAAAAAGTATTACAAGTATTGAGTAAAAGTTGACATATTACAGTCTGTGATTATCCATCAACATCCAGTCCTTTAATTTTAGTCAAAATAATTCCTAAAACATTAAAATAAAGAGCTAAAAGTGTTGATAAAGAGACAAAAACTAGAACAAAGAAAAACTTAAAAACGTTGATTAAAAGCGTCAAAAGTTTGATTTTCAATTTTAACCGGAAGACAACACAAGGGTTAAGTATATCGATCTACTATCAATCTACTTAACACTTGTGTTGTCTTCCTAATAAGTATATCAAAAATTATTAACACTTGATAACATGCAAAGTAACACTAAAAAAAGTAGAATTGAGGCTGGAAACTAGTAAATCACAAATAATGCTTCATGAAGCACTCCCTGTTTAACAAAGGGTTGAAAGTGCACTGAATTTCCATTTTTATCTAAATTTTCTCTAGTGCCATCTAGTTGGGTCAACAAATACAACTAATTCATTAAGCTTTATTTGGATATCACTTCTTGGGGCAGTGGTGGCTTAAAGGTTAGAGTAACGAGCTTGTGACTGATAGGTTGTGGGATTCAATCCCCAGACAGGATAATATCTGGGTAGGGAACATGAAAGAGCAGCGCTTGTCCCTTCCTCAATACCACCACTGAGGTGCCCTTGAGCAAGGTCCTTAACCCCAACCATTCCAGTGGAACTGCTCAGTGGCAGCAGATCAGACTCTGGTTGTACTGGAGAGCTTCCAGGTACAGTGCCTTGCGAAAGTATTCAGCCCCCTTGAACGTTTCAACCTTTTGACACATTTCAGGCTTCAAACATAAAGATATAACAACAAGTGGGACACAATTGTGAAGTGGAACGAAATCTATTGGATATTTTAAACTTTTTTAGCAAATAAAAAACTGAAAAGTGGTGCGTGCAAAATTATTTGGCCCCTTTACTTTCAGTGCAGCAAACTCACTCCAGAAGTTCAGCGAGGATCTCTGAATGATCCAATGTTGTCCTAAATGACTGATGGTGATAAATAGAATCCACCTGTGTGTGATCAAGTCTCTGTATAAATGCACCTGCTCTGTGATAGTCTCAGGGTTCTGTTGAAAGCGCAGAGAGCATCATGAAGACCAAGGAACACACCAGGCAGGTCCGTAATACTGTTGTGGAGAAGTTTAAAGCCGGATTTGGATACAAAAAAGATTTCCCAAGCTTTAAACATCCCAAGGAGCACTTGTGCAAGCGATCATTTTGAAATGGAAGGAGTATCAGACCACTGCAAATCTACCAAGACCTGGCCGTCCCTCTAAACTTTAGGCTCAGACAAGGAGAAGTCTGATCAGAGATGCAGCCAAGAGGCCCATGATCACTCTGGATGAACTGCAGAGAACTACAGCTGAGGTGGGAGAGTCTGTCCATAGGACAACAATCAGTCGTACACTGCACAAACCTGGCCTTTATGGAAGAGTGGCAAGAAGAAAGCCATTTCTCAAAGATATCCATAAAAAGTATTGTCTAAAGTTTGCCACAAGCCACGTGGGAGACACACCAAACATGTGGAAGAAGGTGCTCTGGTCAGATGAAACCAAAATCAAACTTTTTGGCCACAATGCAAAACGATGTTTGGCGTAAAAGCAACACAGTTCATCACCCTCAACACACCATCCCCACTGTCAAACATGGTGGTGGCAGCATCATGGTTTGGGCCTGCTTTTCTTCAGCAGGGACAGGGAAGATGGTTAAAATTGAGGGGAAGATAGATGCAGCCAAATACAGGACCATTCTGGATGAAAACCTGTTGGAGTCTGCAAAAGACCTGAAACTGGGACGGAGATTTATCTTCCAACAAGACAATGATCCCAAACATACAGCAAAATCTACAAAAGAATGGTTCACAAATAAACGTATCCAGGTGTTAGAATGGCCAAGTCAAAGTCCAGACCTGAATCCAATCGAATCTGTGGAAAGAGCTGAAAACTGCTGTTCACAAACGTTCTCCATCCAACCTCACTGAGCTCGAGCTGTTTTGCAAGAAAGAATGGGCAAGAATGTCAGTCTCTCGATGTGGAAAACTGATAGAGACATACCCCAAGCGACTTGCAGCTGTAATTGCAGCAAAAGGATGCTTTACAAAGTATTAACGCAAGGGGGCCCAATAATTTTGCACGCACCACTTTTCAGTTTTTTATTTGCTAAAAAAGTGTAAAATATCCAATAGATTTAGTTCCACTTCACAATTGTGTCCCACTTGTTGGTGATTCTTCACAAAAAATAAAATTATATCTTTATGTTTGAAGCCTGAAATGTGTCAAAAGGTTGAAAACTTCAAGGGGGCCAAATACTTTCGCAAGGCACTGTATGAATGCGGGAACTGTGTGATAGTAATCAGCGTGTTTCTGCAAAAGAGAGGCTTCCTCTCACTCAACCTACCTTGAATAAATAAAAGGTAAAAAAAAATACAATAAAATGAAGCTTTATTTGGACATCACTTCTGGAGTTGGCTAAGTTCATAAAGACCATGAATGTCAAACTGTTGTTGGCGCAAGTGGAAAAGTCAGGGAGTCAACAAAGTTATTTTCTGGGGACAATGAATGTCAGTACTAAAATTTGTACCAGTCCCTCTTGTAGAAGTAGAGTTTCCCTGGATAAGTGCAAATGTTGACTATGAGATCACCAAAGACATTAGGATACATCATATGGGGATAAAGAATGTCTGAACCAAATGTCATGACAATCTATTAATAAAGTGTTTTTGAGACATTTCAATCTGGAGCAAAGTGGTTAACCAACCAACTTACCCACCGAATTTGCTAGCATGGCTAAAATTACAAAAACATCAGTATAGACAAGTTTACTCTTCCCATAAATCTTTCAAATTTGGATGAAAGCCATTCGTCTTTTCTCAAATGCTCTTTTATAGACTGTGTTTTGCTATTTTCTGTTTTATTAACAATAGCAGTGCAGAAAGGAGAAAAAAAGCTGGCAAAATGAAAACATTCTGTGCAAAAAGTGCTGTGCATTCATCATCTTATACCGCATTGTTTGACTAGAGTCTCACGGAATCACAATATAATTAAATTTTTACATAAGCTCCATGCGGAGCTGATAAAATAAACCACTATTCTGTGGATTATTTTTTCATGTGTATGTAGCAGCATCAAAACATGTTTATCATATCATTCTTAAACACTAAACAAACATAATAGAGTAAAAAGACATATGACCTGATTACTATTCCAAAAAAACATTCTAATAGCTCTGCATTATAATATGCTCCTATTTTACATGTTAACACTTTAAGCTGGCAAGTAACTTCAATAAAATCAATGCAGCACAAACAATATCTTCACTGGAGAGTAAAATGTATTTATTAATTTTATCATTAAACAGACACATTGCTTGAGTTAACGGAGATGCCATGATTTTTTTTTTGTGACCAAATATTTTTTGCCATGAATTGGTAATATGTTTCTAGTTAGGTGAGTCATTTACCTTGTCGCTCTATAACATGAATTCTAGTGCTCCAAAATCATATATGGTTGCCATAGCATGGAACAACAATGTTTTTATTAACAATGACCTGATCCAAACTCACACATTGGAAGGTTCTGATAAAGTGGTCACATCAATGTTGTAGAAAGACCACCTATGGATATCTGCTGCTGGGTGTGAATAAGTCAAATCTGTATGGAGAACGCAATTTGGCCCTAGGTCAGTACATGTGTTTTATACAAATGCACCTATTTTACTTGACAAATCCAGGCTTAGAGCATTCATAATAATGTGCACAGCATCCACTTTCTCATTATCCTGGAGGCTACATAATATTTTATTCGGCTTTCTTATCCCCACAACCAACCTAAGATTGTGGGACAACAAATTTTCTTTTTCGCAAACAAGTGGATTGACCAGAAATGAATAGAACCAATATTCTGGAAGACTGTTTTCCACTTACCTTTCTAGCCATCTTAATGTATCTTTTCCTTCTACACCCTCCCAGCAACAGTAAACTCTCCTCTCCACCACCAAATTATTCCAAAGTCCTTCGACCAGAGCAAAGGCTCTAAAGCAATCTTCATCATTGAGGATGAAGAGGTTTTCATCAGGAGCATGTCAGAAAAGCTGCAAGGCTTGATGTAGTCTTACCTGGAAACCTCATACACTGCAAAATCTTGTCTCCACTTTATCTCTTTTACCATTATTCCTGAACTGTAGAGGGGTTAGCTTTGGGGTTTGTGCCACAGGCCTGTAGTCACTGATGCAAGTGGCTCATTATACAGGTATTTTTGCATCTGGGACTGAACTCAGAAGTTTAAAAAATCATTTTCACTCTGTACATTTCACCTGAAGGGACAACCAGAACAGTCAGTGTAAGCACACATTGTCCTGAATTATTAAGATAAATCTCATCTACCTTTGCTTTAGGTAAAATATGTAATTGTTTCCCACACGTTCAAACTCAGAGAAAGTCCACCAACGAGTCGAACAGAGTTGGAGAAACCTTCTTAACGTGAAATGGCTTTATTCAGTTTTTTTTTAGTTGTTTAAATGCTCCGTTTTATTTTTGCCATCTAGTGGGCTTACAAAGCTTTGTGAAGCTTCATTAGGCCATCAATACAGTCTGCAGTCTGGCCAATGCCTGGTCCTCCTTCCCCAGTGTGGTCTGGCCAACACAAGTTCATGTTGAGGTGCTAAACTTAAGCTCCAGCTGTCTCAGGTTCCAGATCCTCTGTCATCAGTTCCTATGCTCTGACAGTCAACAGATTCTGTTCAATTCAATTCAAATCACTTTATTCATCCCCAGGGGGAAATTAAATTATTCTTTTGGTTCCACCGTTTTGTTCATTTTCTCAAGTCCTCAGGTCATCATCCAGAGGGGTCCTGTCACCGCCTTCATCCTCTAGATTAGTTCTGTTGTCCAAGAGAGGTAGTCTGGAGAGGTAGTCCTGATCGTCCAAGAGAGGTAGTCTGGTAGGCAGTCTGCTTGAAGCCTTGCGCTCCACCTCTACCCTATCCACAGGCTGTCCACCTGGGGCCTTAAGCCCAGCCTCTACCTGCCCTCAGGCCACCCGCCTAGTAAGTAAGTAAAGTTTATTTGTATAGCACCTTTCACAGATAAAAAAATCACAAAGTGCTTCACAGTAAAATGTAATACAATACATAAGACACTATTAAAAACAAATGGAAAACATAAAAACAGAAACCATAAAAACCCCACGCCTAACTAAACGCCTGTTTGAAAAGCAGCGTCTTCAGTTGCTTTTTAAAAGAATCAACAGAATTCACACAACGTAAAAATGTAGGCAATGCATTCCACAGCCTAGGTGCCACTGCTTGGAATGAACGATCCCCTCTGGATTTAAAATGAGTCTCTGACCTGATGACCTCAGACTACGGACCGGAGTATGAAGCTGTATCAACTCAGAGATGTAGTAAGGAACTTGACCATGCAGGGCTCTAAAAGTAAGAACCAAGATTTTAAATTGAATTCTATACTGGACTGGTAACCAGTGAAGTGCTGATAAAACAGGTGTGATGTGTGCTCTTTTGTTAATGTGAGTTAAAAGCCTTGCAGCAGAGTTCTGAACAGCCTGGAGACGGTAAAGCTCCTTCTTGCTCAAACAGGTAAAAAGACTGTTACAGTAATCTAAGCGAGAGGAAATAAAAGCATGAATGATCATCTCCAACTCACCATTTGACACCAGTGCTCTTAATTTGGATATATTCCTTAGTTGGAAGAGTTTCTGTTTTATCTGAGTTCAGGAGTAGGAAGTTGTCACATAACCACTGTTTAATACTGGTCAAGCAGTTAGTTAAGGAATACAATTTATGGAACTCAGTTTCCTTGAACGAGCAGTAAAGTTGAATATCATCCGCATACAGATGGTACAATATGTCACTGAAATGACTAATTATCTGTCCTAGAGGGAGTATATACAAAAGGAACAGGATGGGTCCTAAGACAGAACCCTGAGGTACCCCACATGACAACCCTGCAGTTTCAGACATGATCTGATTTACATAAACACTAAAACTTCTACCAGAAAGGTAGGATGAAAACAATTTTAAAACTGATCCAGACATCCCAACCAGATCATGAAGTCTATTTATCATAATATTATGATCAACAGTATCGAAAGCAGATGAAAGTTCCAAGAGAACCAAAACAGTGTATTCTTTAGAATCAGCTGACATCAGAATATCACTAGAAACTTTAAGTTTTTAAACTTTAAGCCTGAGGTCTTCAGTTCCGCATTTACCCTGCCTCCAGGCTGCCAGCCTGAGGTCTTTGCACTGCCTTTGCACTGCTATCCAATTGAGGTATTCTGCTTCGATAGGGGTCATTCCTTTTTACCTGGACACTTGGCCCTGAGTCCCTCCTCTGGATCCCCTTCAGCCAACCTGCTAGGTGGACATTTTTCTGTCCTCGTCAGCCCTGCCTGACTGGTCTCCTTCTTTTGGGTCCTTTTTTGAAATCTCAAACCGTGACAAGAACTGATTTTAGCAAAGTTCACAGTGAGGGAAGATAGAGGTTCCAAGAAAAAGGAAAATAGAAACTAAAAACTTGGCTATACACACATTTTCTCTGAATTGACAAAGTTCCTTCAGAGCCATAGAATACATTATACAACTGCTTTCACAGAATCTAATCCCATAGTGACTATCATGGCTGACATTTTGGCAGTAATCTAAAAATAAATGTTCAGAGCTTTAACTATGATAATAAAATTATATGGTTCAGTGTCTGCCCGGCTACTTGTGTTTTTCCTTATAAGCCAAAATCACTCACTAAACGTGAGTTCCCAATTTTGTAGTGCTTTTCGAATGTATAGTGAGAATTATTATACCTTACATAGTGGATTGAAAGTATCTCATCATGCATCCATAAAAGTGGACAACGACATATACCATTGTGCTGAAGGAAAACTAACAGACGAATAAGAGAAGGAAAAGCAAAATGTAATTAATTTTTGGTTTGACTTGCGATATGTTGAAGTTTGTTTTGGCAGATTATGTAATAAATGGTGAATTAAATATGTTACACCATTAGAGAACAAATTAGGGCCTAGCCCCTAAACCTAGCCTGCTTTCTTCAGCTAGTTGACGTCAGATGGCACTTTTCTGTACATTACGTGCCGCTAAAGTCAAACTAGATAGGGTAAAAAATGTAGCGAAAAAACATTTCTCACTGGGTCTCGAGGCAGAGGTGTGGTCACAGTTACATTAGAACTTTGCGGTTCAGTACTGAGAAGGTTGTTTACAATGTAAATACAGTTATTTGTTTTAAAATATTAAAACTGATAATGGTGTAATGAAATCAATTATGTGGCTAAAAGTGTGCCTTAGTTTGCCCAGATAGGGGTTTAGTCTGACACAATGAAAGTTATTTTTTACACTATTCAGAAATCATAAGTATATATGTATTTTATATATAAATATAAAGGCATAGCATCATCTTCATCTTTTCCCTTAAAAGTTGACAACACCTTGTCGCTAGTGAAGGCCAACAAATGAAGCTTTGTGTCTGCCGGAGTCCACTAGGTTTAAAGAAAAAAAGCTAAAGAACTGGCTATCCATTATGCTTTCAACCTTTGATAAACAAAAAGCTCGATCTAATGGACTCAGAAAATAAAGAAAATGGTTCACCAACATTCGGTGAAAATAATCGCAAAAATGTGTTTAATACCAGCAGAACAGTACATCACAATGTACTAACGTAATACGTAGCATATTATTTTGGAAACATATACTCAGCATAATATGTATTTATCACAGAAATGTATGTCAGTAGTTATTATGTATGGTCCACCAGCCAATGTTGTTCTGACACGTTTTTAATTGTGCGACAGCTTTAAATAACTGCGCTGAGATGATCCTAGAAGGGGACTAATATCCTTACCATTGAACTCCCTTTATAGAGAGTAAATGGTAGTGAATGAGTGATTTTAGACACAGCAACTGTATCTATTGGTCAATGGACGTCAGTATTTTGCCAACAGACAGCCTACTTCCTTTCCAGTAAAGCCTTCCATGTGGATTGGTGGTCATGATGTTCTGGCAGTTGGGTGAATTATAGCCAATTGGTTGCATAATCAACCCACACATTCATCATAGATGTTGTTCCCCTGGCAACCCTGTTAAATAAATTAGTCGCTCAGTCGTTTCTGCTGCACTCTGATTCCTGTGATGCCCTTTAATTCTCCCTGTTGCTGGATCCATCTCTTTCCCTGTCACTCCTAGTTCCTGTCTTTGTCTTTATCTGTCCCTCAGTCATTTTCACCGTTTCCCACTTTCTGTTTCTACCTATCGCTTTGTCCTTTCTTGTTTATTTTCTATTAGTTCACTGCTGTGTGCCTCTGGGTGTCCTGTGTCTTCCTCTATCTGTCTAGACATCCTCCCACCTCCCTACTTTCACCCTCTTTTACTTCTTTCTCACTTTTGCCACATTTGTCTTTCCTTTCTTGCGCAATGTTACTGACGCTCTGAAGACATTAATTCAGGCTCCAGACAGCAACAGAGTTCACTGATGGCTTTGGCTAACTGCTTCCACTCCCTCGGATTGTAATAATCATATTGAAAATGTATAGTGTTTCCAGGGAGCTCAAAGTTAAAAAATTATGTTTGCAATACAAAGTCAAAAAAAATGTGTGTATACAGTAATATATAAATGTATTTACGTGTAATATAAGTGTAATTTACGTGTTTGTTTTTTGTTTTTTTGGTTGGTGTGGCTTACCTGTGTCAAGGAGTTTCAAAGTGAATATAATGCTGAAGGGACACATGTCGCTGTGGATCAGTCACAGTGAGAGACTGACTGACTCAGGGAGAGTCAGTGGAAGAGGATGCGTTTCTGATTTGTCGTGACATTTTCCCACCAAGTTGTGTTAATGTTAGGTCTGCATGTTAATTGTCTACAAATGAACTGTCAACTGATGGTTGACCCTGTTTGACACAGCAAAGAAAAGCAAGCTGGGAAGCAGTGCCTAAAGTCAACTTCAAAAGTAGGCCTCTAATCCTTAACTCCAGTCTGGCAGTCTAGCGTTAGCTTCCGCACTTTTCTGCTCTAGACATTTCTATTCAATTTCAATTTTATTTAGAGTATTGAATCATAATAAAAGTTATCTCAATACACTTTACAGGTAGAATAGGTCTAGACCACACTATAATTTACAAAGACCCAAGAATTCCAGTTCCGGTTTTGTTTTAAGGAAATATCCTAATAAAAAATAACTCCTAGATTTCTGACAATAGTGCTGTAGGCCAGGGCAATACCATCCAGAGTAGCTATAGCTTTAGATAATGAGTTTTGGAGGTGTTTAGGGCCCAGCACAATAACCTTGGATTTGTCAAAGTTTAACATCAGAACACTTTAGGTCATCCAGGATTTTATGTCTTTAATGCATGCTTGAACATAAAAATTCAGTTGATCAAGACAGTGGAAACTATAACTTAATCAATATTTCAAAACATTAGCTCATAAAACAAATTGTGTGCATGTTTCAATACCACTGGTATTGACTACGTGAAAATACACTTCACTGTGTCCAGAATTATTGCCTATTTACTATTTAGTACACATTTACTGTCCACCACTTTTGTCCTTTACAGTTTTTACTACTTCCAATCATTTTCAGAATTATGTCTAATTTTGTCACAACTCTACACAAAATTCCCAAAACTGCCCACACAAAATGCCTCATATCTCGTTCAAAATTAAACACAAAATGAAGTATCTGCATCAAATGGCAAACCCGTTTTTAATGTAAATGTATATAGCGCTTTTCTAGTTTTAACAACTACTCTAAGCGTTTTTACATTCAGTAGTACAGGAACCATGGGGCAATCTCTTCTCCGGGCTGGGTCTTGCCAAACATCCAGGGCCATCTAGCATGGCCTACCCAACCTTGGACAGAGGCAGCCTCTATGTCCCCACATGCTTCCTCCACAGCCTGGGGGGCGGCATGCGTACATAGGGTTGTCAATCGTCGACTTTCCAGCAGCAGGCTGAGAAACATTCATTCCCGGGATTTAGAAACATAGAAACTACAAACTGTGGATGGGTGCCAAACCAGTTTTGGACCAGAACAGCCCAGTGCAAACTAACTTTGTCCCATAGTACCACAAATCTAGCAGGCTCCGGATTTGGATGTAGATATAGGGCCATCATGGTGTGAATTGCATCCAGAAAAGTATATGCATATGGGCGGTGTTGCGAAAGCAGTGGCCTATTAATATAAATAGGTTGAACTATTTCCTCCAAAGCAGGTCCCTGCATGACACAACACATCTTGTTATGGTAAGCGTATTGTCTCACTTCCGATGTTCCTTTGTTACAGACACTACTTTGCTGCTCCAGCAAGAACTTACTCAACTGTGCTTTATTGTTTAATTTAGCGGCTATTTGCCTGGATTTCATTTAAACTAAACTAGTTATACTCAAGCACTTATAGTTCTCTTATCTTACAGCGTCTGCCTTGCTGATCTCACAATTTTTCAAACCCTGTTAGCTACTTTAGCTTAGCCATTAGCAATGGCTAATCCTTTTCCCCCTCCTCCTCTCCCTTGCTCGGTGTGCCAAATGTTGAGCTATTCCTCTGCCTCCTTTAGTGATAATGTAGTTTATTTGCTGCTCTTAGTGAGTTGGAGGCACGGCTCTGCACCATGGAATCAAAATCATATGCTTCCGTAACTCAAACAAAACTGAAGTTATTGTGCTAGGCCCTAATCACCTCCAAACCTCATTATCTAAAGCTCTAGTTACCCTGGATGGTGTTGCCCTGGCCTTTAGCACTACTCTAGAAATCTAGTAGTTGTTTATATCAGGTTATATCCTTTAACGCCCATTTGAAACAAACCTCAAGAACAGCCTGTTTCCATCTTCGTAACATTGCCAAAATTAGAAACATCCTGTCTCAAAACAATGCTGAAAAACTAGTCCATGTATTTGTTACTTACAGGCTGGACTACTGAAATTCCTTACTATCAGGTTGTCCAAATAAGTTCCTTAAGACTCTCCAGCTGATCCAGAATGTTGCAGCGCGTGTTCTGACAAGAACTAAGAGAAGAGATCATATTTCTCCTGTATTAGCTTCCCTGCTTTGGCTTCCTGTAAAATCCAGGATTGAATTTAAAATCCTTCTCCTGACCTACAAAGCTCTAAATGGTCATGCACCATCTTATCTTAATGAGCTAATGAGCTCACCCCTTCTCTTCTTTGCTCTTCTTCATAGTTGTCAGATTAATCTACCAGACAATCAATGAGATAATCAAAGTAGAGGGAGGCAAGCCAGTACAGCCCGATCCGGCAGGGGAGAGTTGTAACCCAGGCTCCTCTCCTCCTCTCCTCCTCTCTTACTTATGGTTTTAGATTGCTGGGGGACTTCCTTTAACGCACTGAGCTTCTCTTTCCACTCTCTTTCCATCTGTGTGCATCCTTGTCCCAGAAATGCTTGCTACTCTGAGAAGCTTTTTTCCCAGAGTCCTTATGTCTTTTTTTGCCCAGCATGTTTTCTTGGATTAGGGTGGCACCTAAATCATGGATGCAGCTGTCCCGATGGTCCTGCTCCGCGCCCTGCTATGCCCTGTTACATCCTCCTACGCTCTGTAGTGCCTTGCTACGTCCTGTTGCACCCTGCTGTGCCCTGCTACATCCTGTAACGCCCTGCAGTGCCCTGCTATGCCATTAACTACTACAACTACTATTTCTAGTCATAGTTCCATTATCTCTATTGTGACTATTATTGCCATTGTTCATCACACCACCAACTGGCACCGTCAGACACCGCCTACCAAGAGCCTGGGTCTGTCCGAGTTTTCTCCTTAAAAGGAAGTTTTTCTTATCACCAAGATTTCTTCGTTAAAGGAGTTTTTCCTCGCCACTGTCACAATAAATGCTGGCTCTTGGGGGAATTACTGGAATTCTCTTTGTAAATTATAGAGTGTGATCTGTAAAGTGTCCTGAGATAACTCTTGTTATGATTTGACACTAAAATAAAATAAAATTGGTTGGTTAGGGATCAGTTAAGCAATAAGTGTTTGCCCATGTGAGGACTGAATGTGTGTAACCTGGTGAATAAGTGTAGCATTTTGATTGGTTATGTTTGGAAGAGGAAATCAAGTCCCTTCCTTTTAGATTTTTGTGTTTTAGGTAGAGAATGTTTTGTCCCATTAAACTGATTCTAAAGGTAAACAAGGATATGGTATCTGACTTGTAATGCTCAGTAAGTTTCAGTGTGTGTCTGTGTGTGTGTGTGCGTGTGCGTGTGCGTGTGTGTGTGTCTGCTGTACCTAATCAGTGAATTCCACAACACCTCCTGGCAGCTGACGTCTCTGGTGAAGTCTGCCAGCGTGATGAAACTCTGGATGCTGGACGTCACGTAGTAGATCTCGGTTGGATTGGAAACCTGATGCACGAACACAACCCGTCAAAATGGGAAAACTCCTTAAGATTTTAGTCTGATTATTGACTTATTTGGTTTAGTGACAGGGAAATAGATGTCTTCTTCTAAAAAGACCAAAATCCCATGAAAATCAAAAGCTGCAACAAAAAATCCAATGTATCTATTCTCTTTTTTATAACGTTAAAAAATCTAATTAAAAGCTCAGTGCATGTTGATTGTTTATCTGTGATCTTCTGATTCTCGCACATAATTTTGTTACAGTATTCTGGAGTTTGTGTTTTAAAAGAAAATGATATTTCTTGCCAAAATAAACAAAAATCAACAACTTTGTTTCTTGTGTCTGGGTGTTTTTATGCAGATTTACTCACCCAAGCCAGTCCTGCCGAACCGGGAAGCTCTGAAAGCTGATGACCTGCGTCACATCACATGACTGATGCGTTTTATTACTACAGAAAGAGAGAGACGCACAAACACAACAGGCTCACTAAACGTGACAGGTGTGAAGCTGTGAAGTCTGTGTGTGGCCCATTTTTCAGTCATATAACTGTCATTGATATTTGAACAGAGCTGTTACGGTGAGTGTGTTTCCATCTCTGTTTTTAAGCATTTCAATTGGAAAATTGAAAACACCAGCAATTATGAAATGCCCAAATATTGCACCCTTCTGCAAGGATTTAATGGCACCCAACCTAAGAATTAGCAACACCAACTGTTTATCTTGACACACTTTACTCCGTATTAGAGCTGAAATGATTAGTTGATTACAGTGATTTATAAGTTGATCGACAAATAAATATCAGCAATTTTAATAATTGATTGTTTCAGGCATTGTCAAGCAAAAATAGTGCTAAAATGTTACATCTCACCATTCCAGTTTGGATTTTTGTCCTAACACAACATCACCTTTGAAGATGTTACCAAGTGGTAAATTGCACATTTTTCAATATTTAGTATTGAAGGATGAATTAAATGATTAAAATATTAATGGTCAGGTTAATTGATAATGTAAATAATGGTTAGTTGCAGCCCTAACATTTGCACATCAGGAGTGGATGTAAGTGTGCATTTATTTTTTTTTTAATTTTTGTTTTCTTTTAATGATTTCATTTAATTAGATTTTGAATTAAAATTGGAGAAAAAAAACATGACTATTGAAGCAGGGTCAGCCTTATATGTGGAAATAGGTGAGTTGGACTGTTGGTGAGTTGTTGTGGAACTATTGTTTAGGTGTTGTTTGAAAATGTCCAATAATAATTAAAAACATACGCAGCTATTCACAGAACTAAAAACAAAAAAGTCTGATAAAGAATAAGTAATCAAACATCACAAATATGATGAGACATTCAGTGCCAGCTTTAGGGCTACAACATTTAAAGAGCCCCTATTACACTCATTTTTAGCATTATATTTGCACTCTTGGGGTCAACTAGAATAGATTTACATGCTGTTCAAACAAGCAAGTTTTTCACACTGCCCATTGCTGCAGCTCCTCTGCTTGAAACAGCGCTTCGCCTCCCTTCCAGAAAAGCCCAGTCTTCTCTGATTGCACAATTGGCCCTCTCTGTTGTGATTGGTCAACCAAATTCAAAGGAGCCACTGGGCGGGATGTGCTGGCTCAGGCAACACACCTATGGGCTGGCATTCTCCATCAGTGACATCACTAATTGAGGAATTTCAAACAGGAATGCTAAATGGCAACCCAGCATTTCAAGCAGTTGAGAAATAGTAGTCTGTGGGAGAAGAATCTCCATTTGGAGTGAAATGTGTTTTTTCTATTCATCTATTAAACACACAAAACAAAAAGCATAAAAGGGGCTAAACAGTATTGAGATTTAATCCCCAGCCGTTCTCCTGTGATCGTTGTGGTTTTGAATAAGAACTTAGAAAATGTGATAATAATGGTGGACTGAGTCCTGCATAGCCAGTGTCTGGCTCACAACCTGGACCACGGGTAGCTTCTTTGTCCTCTTCCTCAATAAGAGCTGTGAACTCCACCAGCTCATCAAACGCCATCTGCATACCGCCTCATCTGTAGCTGACAGGCCTGCAACATGGAGGGAAAAACAGGCTGTCATTGCGCAGTTGATTTCATTCTTGATTGACTTTTATTTCTTTGTCACAAACAATGTTTCAGTGGTCTGGAATAAGTGCAGTTACCACTTGTCAGAGGTCTTCTCAACGTTTTCTCTGTGAGAAAACAGATCAAGTTTCAATATCACAGTGAATCCGTGTACCATTCGTTCATTCGTTTTTCAAAATAAAACCAAAACTCAAAAAACAAATAAATGGCTTGTTTCCTCAATATTCGTTTCCAAAACCAAAAGGAAAGAACGGATAACAACTCGTTTTTTCAATTTACAATGTTGTGCTCAAATGGAAAAATGGAAAAACAGATAACGAGCGTTTCACCCCGTTTCATCCAATTTTTATTTTTTATTTGACGCAAGATGCTTGACCCGGATGTGACCTTAACTCGTGGGACACCGACACGACCAAGAGCAGCTTATGTTGTAGCTAGCAGGTAGCAACTAAGAAACAGAAATGGACATTTTTGTGCTTTTTTGTGGAAGTAAGAGGGTTACTCTGAAGCCTGAAGACATGACCACAGAGAAGATATCGGTTATTTTCCAGGTATGTATTCTATATAAAGCGATATAATATAACGTTATGGTGTTTTAAATACTTGTGGGCACGCATATCTTTAAGTTTAAAAAAACATCTTGCTAAGACATCTGTCATTACTGTTACTACTTTCTTTTGCTACAATTTGAGAAGGTGTGTCCAACTCTGTTTACTGGTATTCCTTATCCTGCATATTTACCATCTGTTCCTGCTGCACCTGCAACTTATCAGCTAAATTAAGCTTTTTTATCCAGGAACTTGATAACCAGCACTGCGTTGCGTGCTTATTGTTATCACTGTATATTAGGGTTCAACAATTAATAAAATTAAGCTTTTTCATCCAGGAACTTGATAACCAGCACTGTGTTGCCAAGTGCACTATCCAAATCACAGGAACTGCAATTTTTTTTGTATTATTTGTTCCCATCAATATTCAGGAATGTCTTAATTGCTGAAGTCCTGAATGGAAAGCTAGACACCACCAAGATGGTTACAGTCCGCTTCTCAGAGTTTGAGGCTTGTGTGGCAAGTAAGGTGAAAGAGGCCCTTGGACAACAGGAGTCATTTATTTTGACAGATAGTCAGGGCAACGAAATAATTGACTCTGATGGTACTAGAGGTATGTTTTAAATCATTGCTGTGTAAATATTTTCTGCAGCCGCATTAGGAACTTAAGTGCACTAATAGTCCACACATTTAGCATCTGAAGTACAACTAAATATTCTCACATTAAAGTACATTTTGCAGTAATAGCTTTGTTGGGTGCTTCAAATCTGTTTATAGTGTCCTATGTTTAAAATCCCTAACCTCCATATAGGATATAAGTTATCAAAAAGTCAGCAAATATTCAGTTAAAACATAAAATGTCTTCTTTTTTTCATTGCAGGGTCAGCATACTGGAAGCAAAATTCCAGGAAAATATTTGCAGTGCCTGAACCACAGATGGAACTGCTACAAGTCAATAAAAGGAAGAGGTTGAGGTAACTGAAAATTATTCTATTTTTTCTTTTGATAACATGATGCTGTGTGTGGAAAAAACAAAACAAAGTATTGAGGTGTAATTAAATGTTACATTGTACACTTTTAATGTGTTTCAGTCGAAGAGAAGATACTGGCCTTCAAGAGGTTATGGCAGACATTGAAGAGGTTGTGGAAGCAGCCCAGGGACTAAAGGAAGTGACGAAGATGATTAAGGATTTGAGTGGATTTGCACATTCCACAGTGACAACAACCCTGTCTCTTTCAGAGGCTGAAGTAGCTTCTTTAAGAGCGGTTTTTGCCTGTCTTGTCTGCAAAGGTTAGTTTTACTAGATTTGACATGCTGTGTGGATTTACGTTATTTGGTCATTGTTGTTTGGGTTTGGCCTACCTACTGAACATAAATGAAGTGCATTTGTTTTTTTAACCTACAGGTCCTCTAGACAAGCCAATGTTCTCAACATGCTGCAGAACCCTAATCGGGTGTAAGGCATGTGTTGTGGAGTGGAACAGCAGCCACAGTTACTGCCCCAAGTGTCGCGCTGTGGATTTGGAGAACAGCGTTCATGAAGTGGCTGGACTCTCTGAGGCACTGGCACCACTGGAGAAGTTATTGTAGTTTTTTTTTTTCCATTTAGTATGTTGTGGCAACAAATGTGCATACAGTTCTTCAGAGCCTTGTTTTTATAAAGTAACAATGTCTAATGTTAACAGTTTTTTTGTCACATGTAATTGTGGCACTTAGATAATGTTTACCAGATTTTCTACTGGTTATACAAGATTTTCTACTTGTATTTTTTCACATTAAAAGAAATATGCAGACATCTGAACAAACTTGGAATTTATTCTGCTACAATTGAGGTTGAGCAGTTTCTCACAACTACTCTACAAACATATGCATAGTTCAATGGTGGAAATTTGAAATATTTGAGTATTTTCTTTTCATGACTTTTTAATTCTCCACTACATCTCAGAGGAAATGTTCTACTACATTTGTTTGACAGCTCACACATTTAGTACAATTTGATGTTATAAAGAATCAGTTTATACAAGTACAGCTGAAAAAAGAAGTTGATTAACAAATAAGTCAATTGATAAATTAATTGGTGTGAAGGCTTTTTTCATGTAAAAACATCTTGCGGTTCCAGCTTTAGAAATGTGACGAATAGAACAAATAGAACCAGACAGTACATTTTGTGTACTTAGTCCATCACTGGCCTAGTTGGCGATACCACCACCTGTATTTATCTGGCATGTCTTTCAGTAACATTAATCAGATAGAACAGTGCCTCCTGAAACACACTATGGTCATTGTTAACCACTTTTCCAAAAAAGAGACATGTCCGAAACCTCTCTCCAAACAGCTGCTCAGCACGACGTCGGTCTTGCTCTGATGAAAAGGGGTCAGAGCCAAAGGCAGATACCCAAGTCAGGGAGGACCCCAACTCCTGCTCATACATGTGTGCTGCCTCAGCAGCATTGGGCAGCATCTCTGTGTGAATTCTTGCTGGACAACAATCAGCTGAAAGTTGGTTTGGTATCCCTCTGCCTAAAATTACTTGTATTAGTTTTGGCAAAATTGACAATTGTTGTAAAGCTCCATACATACAAATACTAGCATAGCCTACCTGGTATCCTATGGGCATTCCATGACTGTACAACCCTGCCAAGTCCAATCTGACTCACTTGACATGCAAGGTTGGAGACACAAAATTTGGTTACATTATCCTGGATGTCAAGCAGTTCTTGATCAAGCAGGTGAACCAGGGCCTGTTTTAGTGGATAGTTCACCCGATTGTTGACCTCTGGCCAAATTCTTTCCACACGAAGGTTCTGTTTAAACACAAAAACATTTTAAGACTGATTGGAAACACTTCAGATCAGAAAACCCAAATACGAAAAAGATGGTCTGGTGTGTAAAATACTGGTATACACAGTAGTTGACAGCATTAATTTAGAAATGTCCTTTGATCTTGAGTTATGTTGCAGACAGTTTGAAGACAAAGTATTTAAGCTTTCAGTTGATATGTAACAACAAACAAATTCCTTATCCTAAGATTTTGGGACATACAATACCATTTAGGACAAGTAATGAGGTGAAAAATTAAAAAAATTATGCTATAGGTAAACAGCTAATTTCATCAGTGATTGTACAAGTTAACATTGCAAGCAATCAAATCAGCCATCGAGGTCATGGTTATCCAAGGCAGGTTGAGTAGAAGCCTGCAGTGTGGAATAGGCTTAATGCTTACCCTTCCCTTTTGGAAAAATCCAAAAGACTTGTTCCATATGGTACAGGTTTTACTAGTCGAGAAGCTGAGATTCCCTGTCATGTCTTTTGAAAGGTGTTGCAGGATAGATAATTACTATCAACCATCTGTTGATTTGTGATTTCAAATATTTTTACTGGAAATATTACTTGTAATGTTACTCATTATCTTATCTGTGTGTGTAATCAGTAGGTCAACATTCACCCTTGAAGAAGTTGTCTGTACATAAGGCAGCCTGTTGATGTTATGTCTGTGTTGAGACAGTTTTTTCTTGCATGTACAGGGTCAAGTAAAACTCCCTGCCATGATCCACTCTAATTTGGTCCCACATGCCATTGTTGACAACTGCTTTCCTGTAATAGAAAATGTGTAGATTATATGGATACATATATGTGGATATGATATTCATATTAGCACATACTGCTTGTAATGTAAAAACACTGATACTGTATAATAATTCCACACAGTGCTTGTTATTTACTGCTACTGTTATTAACCTTGACATGCCTGTAAACTTCCTCATAAACAATAAGGTTGTTTTTCATTGGCATTGTGGATTCTGCAACAATTTTGCTGCTGAATCCATCAATAAAAGGTATATCCAAAACATGTGTCCCACTCAAACATTCCAAGCTTCTCATTCTGGTCTAGGTGGAGTTTGTGACCCATATACTTTCACCCATAGCCGTGATAAGGAACTGGATTCAGATTACGTGCTCCCTAAAACAAGTATAATTCAATCAATGCAAGGTGTAATAACAATAAGCTTTACTTTTTTTTCCTCGAATTTAATTAACTTGCCGACGCAGTTCATTTATATGGCTGGTGTACCTCTCTGAGAATTTTTCCCACTCGAGATTCTCCTGCCCTTACCCCCACTGATGACAGGTATCCTGTCATGAATTTTCGGCCGTAACATGGACCTGTCTTAAAAAAAAATTGTGAAAATTTTAAATGATACTTTTTTAAATGGTAAACAAATTAGTCTTTGATTAAAAACTATAGGCAAGTACCAAGTTGCAAACATTACACTGCTCCCTCAAGCTGTTGTGTGCAGAAGGTCTGGGATAGTAATTCAGGTTGGGAGTTTGACTCCATCTCAGGCCAGCACATCAACATAAGCCCCTAATTGTGTAGGGCAGCTAACAGTATTTTTAATTCTACATGTCACAAAACACTCACTACAAAAGTTTAAGTATAACAGAATTGTCTATTCACCTATCAAACCTTAACCAATAGTTTCAGTTTAGCCCACATTTTGTGTTTTTAAAGACAATAACATTGTGTAGCTTAGACCACTGTAGGTCACAATGTAGGTCAACATTTTAATTTCTGGTAAGATATTATATGGCACTGAAACAAATTCCATCTGAGTGAGTGAGAAAAAGAGTCATTGATCCCATTAACATTATGATAAACACACTATAATAGGCTACATTTGTTGGTGTATTGCAAAGTTAGCCAACATTTTAAAGGTGGAAAAACACTTAAATCAGTGGGATCACCCTGTTGCACTGATTATTTCTCTTATGCAATACTGCCACTGAATGCCGTGCTCACTGTGTAAGGTTAACGTTAGCTTACACACTCTTATTAGATGGGTTAACGTTAATAGTATAATAATAATAATAATAATAATAATACTTGGTTAACGTAAGGGGTAGGCTAACTTTCTTTCCTTGTCTTGTGAGCACTTACCTTATCTATCGATGACATGATTGCTGTTTCCAGTTCTGCGTCTGACACATGTCTTTTTCGTCTGAGCTGGTGTTGAACACGGAATCTTCTGACAGACATTTCCGAGCATCTCTGGACATCTCTCTGATGCAGCGCAGTGGAAATCTCAGCATGCGTTCGACCATCTTCAAAAAGCTGGCGAATTAGGTCGGAATGTTCATCCAGTCCGGCCATTTCACTACCATAGACCGTTAATAAATATACAGTCTATGGTCACTATCTTTTGTCTGGACTTGTTTTTTTGGCAGATTCTGGTCCTAGTTAAGGTCACATCCGGGTCAAGCATCTTGCGTCAAATAAAAAATAAAAATTGGATGAAACTGGGTGAAACGCTCGTTATCTGTTTTTCCATTTTTCCATTTGAGCACAACATTGTAAATTGAAAAAACGAGTTGTTATCCGTTCTTTCCTTTTGGTTTTGGAAACGAATATTGAGGAAACAAGCCATTTATTAGTTTTTTGAGTTTTGGTTTTATTTTGAAAAACAAATGGTACACGGATTACAGTGACACATTTGTTTTTATAACTGGAAAAATGTTTTGTTACGGTAAAGCAATGACACTGTGTGTGAAACTTACTCTCCAGGTGAATCCCTTATTAAAGGGTAATTACAGTTTTTTTCCACCTATTTTCCTATGTTTTGCTAAGTGACTGATGGGAACAACAATCTTTGACATTGGTCCAGTATTAAGCAAGATTCCTGCAGTCGATAATGGCGAAACAAGTGTAGTGACTGTGACATACATAATTCACCATTTTGCTAAGTGTTGTTCCACGCACATTTAATTAGACACGTAATTTACTGCCCTTGAGTCACCGCAGTTAATGATAACTGTTCAGGGAACACGGTCCCGTTAAATGTTGTGAATGCGTGATGACGTGGGACGTTATGAGGTTGGCATTAGGCTCAGCGCCTTATTCTGTGTTTGGGTGGTTTTCTCCTGTGAATAAACGAGCCACGCTTTTCGTGTGATCAACGTGAGAAATTGTCTCTTGCATCTTGCCACAATTTTCACACAAGCTAGAATGTAAGTTAATAGGGCAATTATCCAGCTTGTATTTACCTTCACAACAGTGCTTGTTTTGCCACTGATCGGCTCAGATTTATATTATATGTGTCTGACAACATTCTGGAAAGGATCCCTTCAGAGATAGACATTTAAAACTTCTTCGAGAACTTTCTGTTTAACCAAAAACAGCTCTGAAGTCCCTAGCGCTGAACCCACCAGACTCCATTTTAAAAAGCAATACCTTGAGCATGTGTAGAGCCAACATATTTTCCCATGTAAATCGATAAACTATGTGTTTATTTCAACCAAAATTTTCCTTGAAAATTGCCCTATTGACTTACATTGCAGCTTTTTTCGCCTCTGCTGACTACAGCAATCTTGCTAAATACTGGACCAATGTCAAAGTTGGTTTTTCCCATCAGTCACTTAGACACAAAACCATATGAAAATAGGGCCCAGGTTGAAAAAAACAGTAGTTACCCTTTAAATTGTGTGTACAATTTTGTGGCATTCACCAATGCTTGTGTACTTTCTGCGTGTTCTTAGGTAAGATCAAATGTAAGAGTGCCCTGGACCACACAATACGCAGAAAAAAGCAAAAGAAATGTGTTTTGTGCTATGAAATTTTAATAATCATCAAGAACCAATGTACGTTTATGAAAACAGAAGAAAGGCATTCTCCAATTATTTGTTTAATTTATATAATATAAATTATAATTACTTACTTACTTACTCCTCTTCATCCCCTATGGGACATAATGCTTCAATGAGCACTCTCCATTGCGTTCAGTCCCTGGCAGCTTGTGGGGCCTCTCCCCATGACAGATTCATCTGTTCCAGCTCTTGTGTCACAGTTCTTGCCAGGTGGTGTCTCTTTTTTGCCAGGTGGTGTCCATCTTAAAGCGACTTTTGTGATGCCGTCTTGTTCCATCCTCAACACATGTCCTAGCCATCTCAGGTGTCTGTGCGTAATCTCCTTGGTGAAGCTTCCCATTTTCTTGCACAGTACATTGTTGGAGATCTTATTAGGCCAAAAGATCTGGCACATAAATTATAATAAGAATATAATATTTGAAAAGTTTACATGGTATTTAGTTTAAATGACCCCCTGGCCAGGGGGGAGGGGACGTGTGGGAATGCAGTTGAATTAAGGTACTGTTGGAGAGGGGCAGCTTAAGTCAACTCTTTTTTATTTATTTTTCAGCTCCTACATGAGCCCCATCTATCTGCGTAACGTAGAGTTTTTCCTGCGTGCCTCAATGTGTAACGTTAGACAGCCAATCACCAGTATAATTAGGTCTTGGTAGAAGCATGCTGCATGCTTATAGGCTCACTGACACTGATGAGATTTGCTCCTTTGCTATTGAATTTTGATATTGAATGAGAAGGCATTTTTTTCATCTCGATACTAAGGAGGCAATTTGGTTGGTGCCTAAAAAAATATTGAACTTGGTACCCAGCCCTAAAGGCTAGTGGCGAGCTTTTATACATACCTAAAAAAAGTCTGCAAAATTACCATGTTCTGCACAATATTGCCTTGCACCATGGTGTGCCCCCACTCACGAGAGGTTTTAATTTAATTTGAACATTTAAGATGACGTTAATCAAACCCTTGAGTGTAATATTGGGATTATACAACAGCGGTTACCAACAAAATAACAGTTACAATCAAACTGTATACATATTGTGGGGCAATTCACTCTCAAAATAAAAAAAAAATCAACATAGACTATTTCTAGTCCCTCCCTGTTTAGTCAATCAATCAACTTAAGCTAACATTTTCTTTAGAGAGAACGTGGGATTTCCCAAACTGAATAACTACCACACAGATAATCACCAACCTGCTTTTGCTATCTAGTTGTAACTAAGATATCAGCTGAAAAAATATTTTTCCCTGACAAATACAGTTCTTATGCGTCTGCAAAAATAATATTTAGCAGCAATTTCCAAGATAGCACCGTCACCAGCACCACCATTCCCAAATACTTCCAATGAAAGTTAACTTCATGGCATTGTAACAAATAAGTTATGAATCCAATAAATGACTTTATATATACTGTTACATTATAATATTTGCAGAGCTTTTGTGTGTTCCACTGACGTTCCACTGACGTTCCTGAATTTCTTGTTTTTTCCTTGTATTGAAACAGTTTTTAATTCATCTCCGTAATGTTGACACAGAAATGGTGGTGTGATATCTTAAGTCAATCAAAATGTGCTGAAATGGCTCTGGGTGTGCTACCATGCAGATTGGAGCATGTTCTAAATGTCTAGTTGACCAATCAGATTGTTGGATCTACGGTCGTATAATTCTTGTTTTCTTAAGTTTAATCAAGTATCATTACCAGTAATGGGAATAATGGCGTTATAAATAATGGCGTTACTAATGCCGTTACTTTTTTCAGTAACGAGTAATCTAATTGATCACTCTTCCCATCTTATTTATTTATATATATATATATATATATATATATATATTAGGGATGAGCGAGTACAGCATTATCTGTATCTGTTTACCACACAAATTATCTGTATTGTTGGAGCTAAATCCTGCTCCATTCTCAGGGTTCATTCAATTAGCCTAGTAGTCAAGATCTCAGATGTTGAAATGTGAATCCATTTTATTACATAGGATATCCTAGAGACAAATACAGAGTCAACCTAACACGGCTCTCCCCCAAATTTGTCTGACTTTCTGGCTCTCAGACCCCCAGTATTATCTCACAAAGGGTGGGTCTTGTGTTTATTCCTTATCTTTTAATTGGGATGTGACTGAGTGTTTATGACCCTCACTTGCAAAGCAAAAGAGCAGTTGGGCCATAAAGGGGGTCTGAAACCAGAGACAGGATGTCTCTAACATCATCAATTAAGTTTCTGACACATTTGTAGAGCTGGGTTATAACAAAATGTACCAGAACATCTTATATTATAAAACAAAAGTATTGCTAAACAACTTAATGTAACAAACAACAAACTATATGTTTATAACAAACTTAATGCATGACCCACATGTCTTCATTTATGTTGAAATAATGCTTTTACCTTTAGGCTTGAATGTATAACGCAAATCATACACTATGTTTAAGCACATTGTATACACAAAAATTTTAAATTCCAACAGTATCCGTATCTGTACTCGGACTGGGCGGGGCTTAAGCCGGAAGTGGGCAGATTTAACCCGGAAGTGGGTCGGGTTGTCTTGAAATGGGCGGGGCTTTAACCTGTATGTTATTTTAAACATGCAATTGATATGGGTTGATTGTTATAATTGTTATATTTATTGCTGATTAGAAAACTATTGATCAGTGGTGTTGTAATGGTAACAAACAAACTATATACAAAACAAGTTTTGCAACAATAAATTCAACAATGCGGTGGCTATTATTAAGTAAAATGTAATGAACAAGAGTTTTCATACTCAATAATATAACTCTGTTTTTAAACTTTTAATTTTTTTTATTTTCACACCAGGTATGTGTGAGTGTGTGTTAATTACACACACATTACTTAATTTGTAATATTATTTATTTATACCGCAACTGCCTTAAAAAAAAAAGGCAGTTGTCATCTCTTAAAAAAAAAAAAAAAAAAAACTCCGATGGCAGAGATGCGACGCGAGTCGCATTCTATCGAGCACTATGTCTGAACAAACCCCACCTGTTACCAGAAGTCTCCTGGTTACTAGGTACTAGTTTTAACCGAAGTATAAAACAAACCTGAAGCTTGAAGAAACCCTAAATGTTAACGGAAAAGCCCAGCGGACCTGAGGGAGAGAGCTGTTCACTTCTCCGTGTTCTGTGTGTGTGTGCGTGAGTACAGCAGGTCAGACACAGCAACAGAGGGAATCTGTGTGTGTAGGGAGGGGCGCTGTGACTAGCCTATCATAGAATAGTATAGGGGAGGGGCGCTGTGACTAGCACTGTGACTAGCCTATCACAGAACGCAGATACAGTTAATGGAGACTTTTATTCAATCCGAGTACAGATATTGACTCGCATTACTCGTATAATACTTGTACTCGGCAAAAAGTGCTTTATCCGTACCAGATACTATATATATATATATACTATATATATATATATATATATATATATATATATATATATCCATCCATCCATCCATCCATCCATCTTCATCCGCTTATCCGAGTCGGGTTCGCGGGGGCAGCAGCTCCAGTAAGGGACCCCAAACTTCCCTTTCGAGCCACATCACTGGGGCTCCCCGGCGTTCCCAGGCCAGGTTGGAGATATAATCCTCCACCTAGTCCTGGGTCTTCCCGAGGCCTCCTCCCAGCTGGACGTGCCTGGAACACCTCCCTAGGGAGGCGCCCAGGAGGCATCCTTACCAGATGCCCGAACCACCTCAACTGGCTCCTTTCTCACGCGAAGGAGCAGCGGCTCTACTCGAGCTCCTCTCGGATGACTGAGCTTCTCACCCTATCTCTAAGGGAGACGCCAGCCACCCTCCTGAGGAAACCCATTTCGGCCACTTGTACCCTGGATCTCGTTCTTTCGGTCATGACCCAGCCTTCATGACCATAGGTGAGGGTAGGAACGAAAACTGCCCGGTAGATCGAGAGCTTTGCCTTCTGGCTCAGCTCTCTTTTTCGTCAAACGGTGCGATACACGGAATGTAATACCGCACCGGCTGCTCCGATTCTTCGACCAATCTCACGCTCCATAGTCCCCTCACTCGCGAACAAGACCCCAAGGTACTTAAACTCTTTCACTTGGGGTAAGGACTCACTCCCCACCTGAAGAAAGCACTCCATCGGTTTCCTGCTGAGAACCATGGCCTCAGATTTAGAGGTGCTGATCCTCATCCCAGCCGCTTCACACTCGGCTGCGAACCGATCCAGTGAGTGCTGAAGGTCACAGACCGATGATGCCATCAGGACCACATCATCTGCAAAAAGCAGCGATGAGATCCCGAGCCCACGGCACTGCAACCCCTCCCCGCCCCGACTACGCCTCGATATCCTGTCCATAAATATTACAAACAGGATTGGTGACAAAGCGCAGCCCTGGCGGAGGCCAACCCTCACCTGGAACGAGTCCGACTTGCTGCCGAGAACCCGGACACAGCTCTCGCTTTGGTCATATAGAGATTGGATGGCCCTGAGAAGGGACCCCCTCACCCCATAGTCCCGCAGCACCTTCCACAATTTCTCCCGGGGGACCCGGTCATACGCCTTCTCCAGATCCACAAAACACATGTAGACTAAGGCTAAACGATTAATCAAATCAATCAAGAACTACTACAAACTATTATTATTTTGATTTATTTTTTAGGGACTGTTATTGCCACTCTTCATTCTAACCCCAACCGATATCAGACACCGCCTACCAAGAGCCTGGGTCTGTCCGATTTAAAGGGGAGTTTTTCCTTGCCACTGTCGCACTGTTGCTTGCTCTGGAGGAAACTACTAGAACTGTTGGGTCCTTGTAAAGTGTCTTGAGATAACTCTTGTTATGAATTGATACTATAAATAAAATTGAATTGAATTGAATTGACTGGTTGGGCATACTCCCAGGCCCCCTCCAAGATCCTTGCGAGAGTGAAGATCTGATCTGATAGATATATATATATATATATATATATATATATACACACACACACACACACAAAAATGAAATAGTCAGCATAGACAGTCTGCGTGCTGACTTGTTACAACTGGAGTTGTGGTGGAAAGCGACATGAAGTTTTAGAGCTCAGGCCACTGGACATGGCTCCATGCTGTGTTTATGGTCCCTCTGAACCAATAGGAATGCTTAGAAGTCTTGAAGGTTCCATACCCCTTTCTGCAGCTGCTCCCTCCAGCCATTTTGTGAAGAAAACACTGTTCACAAACTGTTCCAAACAGTTCCATTGTAGTCCAGCCTTTACTTCCGTGACAAACGTGTGTCACGCAAAGTATAATGCTTTCGCCCAGCTGCTGGCATGGCATGCCCTCATACTCTGCAACTGACTGGCTAGCAGTGCTTACCGAGGTACTGTGCATGCAAAGATGGAAAAGAAGTGTGATGCCTCACTCTGTAGGTAAAACGGAGAGCTCAACAAACAGGGTGAAAGGAGGTGCTGCAGCAATGTGCAGTACAACAAAAATATGGTGTTTTTTTGAAAATTAAACCACAAAAACCTATTTTGGTACAACCTCTACATACAATTACAAACCTGAAAATGAGCATAATATGTGCACTTTAAACATTTATTCAGCTGGTTTCTGGTAATGGGATAATAAGAAGTTATATAAGGGGGAGAGATAAGAAATGTTTTTAGCTTTTACTGGCTTTTACTACTCAGAGCATCACAACTTTCCTTCCTACAGAGTTTTACAACTTACTTACAATCATCAATGTCAAAATGTGTGTAAGGTATATGTGGCAACTGCTAATAACGCTATTAAATCAACGTTTTTTAGGAGGTAGGGAGATTTACGACAACAAGAGAAGTGTATGTCTTTTTTCTGCTCACGCAGCACTATAAAGATGGACGGGTGTTGGAGAAGCACATGAGAGGGAGCAGAGAAGAAATGATGAGAGGGGAAGTGACAGAAAGAGGGAGAAAAGGAGAGACAGACATGGAGTCACCATTCCCCCTAATGGAGCAGACTTCTGCAATGCTTTTCCCCCTGATTACACTAATGACCGATTTGAAGCAGTTTAAGAGCCACTTTGGGCTCTCTCTCTCTCTCTCTCTCTCTCTCTCTCACACTCTTCTTTTTTCCTCTTCTCCATCTACTCCATCTTGCTCTCCTAATCTGCTTTATTCTTCCTCTCTTTCTGCTCTCTGTTGAGAAGTATACAGTATCTACCTCTGTGTCTGTGTGTTCTCCACCAAGCTGCCCATTCGTCTGTATTAAATATACAAAGCACAAAATTACGAGAATACAAAATTATAGAGAATAATAAAAGGATATAGAGAGAAAGAGTGACAGAGGACCACACAAAATCTCCTATACACCGAAGCATACAGCAGGAGCCAGATTGGAGTTTACTAAAGCAAATATGTCTTAGAGGCAGAGCTTGTCACGATGCAGAAATGATCTAATTGGTTTGAGTTAGACCTCAAGGGGGTGGAACCACAATCCAATTAGGCAGCAAGTCTTGTTTTGTTTGAAAATACTTTGAACATCAACAAGAAGTAATGTCGCAACATCGCTTAGAGCACCTTTAAAATAGACAAGCCCATGGACCCCCCTTGTGCCCCAGTGCAGCTCTAGGTCTTGTGACGCCCCTGGTGCTGTGTCCGTTTTAAGTTTTACAAAGATAAAAACATGACCTGTTTTGGAGGTATTTACGCTTCTGAGCTGAAAATGTCCCCGGATTTTGTCTGAGAAATCTGGTCACCTTACATTATAGTCAATGTGTTTATTTCCATTTACTGCTCCGGCGATTTGTTGAATAAAATGTGTTTTTGAATGAGGTTATGTCCTTAAACTAGTTTCAAGTTCAACAGCCATGGGACAACTAGCTGGAGGCCATGAGTTAAGTTCTAGTGTACACATTGCTTATACTGTTTGCTCTGCTGACATGAAAAAAAAATAGCTTATGATATTAGCTATGCCCTCTTCTGACCTGTCTCATTTTTTGCTTCAGCAGAAGGTTTTACACTAGAAAATGAAAAATAGCATTGTTCTTACCTGCCTGAAGAAACTGTTGTAAAAGAGTGAACAGAGTTTGAACTGTTCCAAAAGTGGCCTAAAAGAGGAGAACTGTGAGTCAAGGAAGCAGGGATATAAATTACAGAAGGAGGAGCTGGGTGACAGAGATGGGTGTATTCGTGCAGACTAGCAGTCACCTGCAGCACGGAAAACATGCTCATGGCGGAGAGAGAGGAAGTAAAGGAGTGAAGCTAGATGGATAGATAGAACAAATATTATGGGAAAAAAGTACAACTACTTAACTAATATTGATAAAAATGTAAATAGACCTATTGGGCAAGTTGCACTTAGTGCAATTGTGATGTCTATGAGTTTTATCTAACACTCAGTGATGAAGTGTAAAAATGTTTTTTTGCCTGTGGGTGGAATGACAGTCCTTGTAACAGTCCATGTGACATCGAAGCTCTCGGAGTCTCTTAGAAAAGCTGCTCCTCTGTTGGACCAGTGTGGGGTGGAGAGGGTGGTTGGGGTTATCCATGATAGATAACAGTTTGTTCAGTAAACTCCTCTCCACCACAGCTGTCGCTTCCTCAGGAAATAGAGTCTGCTCATCCCTGGGAGGGAGTTCACAATTTGTGACAGCTAATATGAATTTCTGCTACAGTGAATCAGCAATAATGTTGTCAGCATGTCAGAGACTGGAACAAGGCCAGACCAACTGTAAATTAACTTTATTGAGGTGTACACAAACAAGTGATATACTGAAAAAACTGATTCTGACCCAAAGTAATTTATAATCACTCATCAGAGACGTAACACACTTGCAAGAAATTAGTCCAGCAGTAAATACATAAATAAGTTGATAAATAAAATAAATGTTCCTGAAAATTAATTACATGTCGGTCTGTCCACTTCCACCCTCTTAATCTGCAATTTGTTGCATATTTCTTTTTATGATTTTAATAATAAGGTACTATAAAATGTGGACTTGGACACAATTTAGTTTGGGCAAGTTTGTAATTATTGGACAATTACTTTTATACCTCAACATGCTTACGATTTTTTTTTTTTTTAAATTCAGTTTTATTTCTATTGCAGGTCTTTTCTCATATCTGGTATGTCTGATGTTGATGTGATGTGTAACAACTCTTTGGGGAGCTCATATTGTTTTGGTAAGTGCATTAAATAAACAAACAAACTCAACAGCTATACTGATCACAGCATTGTAAATTTGAAATGATTTTTAGCAAGTTTAAATAAGTTTTGATTTCCATTGCCCTTGATTAATAGCAATACATTTGACTAATTATTTTCTTTAATAATTCAATTTAATTTTATTTATAGTATCAATTCATAACAAGCGTTATCTCAAGACACTTTACAGACAGAGCAGGTCTATACCATACTCCAGAATTTACAAGGACCCAACAGTTCTAGTAGTTTTCCTACAGAGCAAGCAACAGTGCGACAGTGGCAAGGAAAAACGTCCTTTTAGGCAGAAACCTCGGACAGACCCAGGTTCTTGGTAGGTGGTGTCTGACGACCGGTTGGGATTAGAATGAAGAGTGGCAATAACCGTCACAAAAAATAGTAGTTTGGAGTACATCTTTGTAGTAGTTCATGGCATAGCAGGGCACTGTGCGGAATTACAAGGCACAGCAGGACGTTGCAGGCACAGCAGAGCGTAGCAGGATGTAACATGGTATCGCAGGGGCGTGTAGCGGGACCATGGCGACAGCTGCAACCATGATTTTGGAGCCTCCCTGATCCAAGGAAACATGCTGGGCGAAAAAGAACATAAGGACTCCGGGGAATGACTCCCCAGAGCTAGGTTAGTAACAAGCATTTCTGGGACATGGATGCACACAAATGGAAAGATAGAAAGATAGAGTAGAGAAGAACTCAGTGTGTCAAAGGAAGTCCCCAGCTGTCTAAAACTATTACAGCATAACTAAGAGAGACAGGGTAAAGAGGAGGAGCCTGGTCCGGCTAGAACTCTCCCCTTACTCCCATCCTCTGTCTAGAGGAGATGGGAAGAAGAGAGAGAGAGAGAGATCCATCCCTCTGTCTAGAGGAGGTGGATGAGAGAAAGAGAGAGAGATATATATCCATCCCTCTGTCTAGAGGAGGTTGACGAGAGAGGGAGAGAGAGAGAGAGAGAGACATAACCATCCCTCTGTCTAGAGGAGGTGGGTATGAGAGAGAGATAATTCAATTTTATTTATATAGTGCTTAATCACAACAACAGTTATCTCTTTGCCTATAGTGGCGTAACTAAGGGATGGTTCAGGATTCTCCTGAGCTGGCCCTAACTATACGCTTTATCAAAGAGGAAAGTCTTAAGTCTACTCTTAAATGTGGAGACGGTGTCTGCCTCCCAAACCCAAACTCGAACCTGGTTAATAATGAAGTCAAAAGTAGTCTTTAATCATACAGTAGCTACAAAATATTACACCAATGGCTAAACACAGTGCTCTTTGTCTTGTTATTTTTTTCTTGTGTATAACAACATTATAAATGCTGAATTCCAGCGCATAACAACAATATTAAACAACCTTTATGGCTAAACACAGTGGACAGCCATTTACCCCTTGGGGAGGTGTTTTGGCCAGAAACTAGCCACACATCTGGCGATCTTGCAAGAGGTAAACGTGTATACATTGTAGTAGAAAAAATTTACACTGTGGAGCAACTTCATGAAATATACTGTACCTATCCAAGAGCAGCCTTGATTATTTGTAGGTCCCTAAGTCCTGGCTAAAGAATAAAGGTAACCAGGCTGCTCTCTGTACATGGAAGGGCAGGGAAGTGCTCTCCCTGGAGGTGCCTTATGGCTTTCCACATACAGTGAGGAAAATAAGTATTTGAACACCCTGCTATTTTGCAAGTTCTCCCACTTAGAAATCATGGAGGGGTCTGAAATTGCCATCGTAGGTGCATGTCCACTGTGAGAGACATAATCTAAAAAACAAATCCAGAAATCACAATGTATGATTTTTTAACTATTTATTTGTATGACACAGCTGCAAATAAGTATTTGAACACCTGTCTATCAGCTAGAATTCTGACCCTCAAAGACCTGTTAGTCTGCCTGTTTGTTACCATGACAACACCATTGATCTGAAGCTTGATGCTGTGATGTAAATAGTTTTCTAATCAGCAATAAATATAACAATTTCTGATCAACTCATATCAATTGCATGCTTAAAATAACATACCGGTTAAAGCCCCGCCCATTTCAAGACAACCCGACCCACTTCCGGGTTAAATTATGTCCACTTCCGGGTTAGGCCCCGCCCAGTCCGAGTACAGATACAGATACAGATAATTCATGTGGTACAACAGATTATTCAACAGATTACAGATACAGATGCTGTACTCACTCATCCCTAGTAAACACAACATACAAAATATATGTACACTCGACTTATAAAATATCTGGTTTTAGATAAATTTATTTCGTGCAACCACTTACCATAATAAAATTAAGTAAATTCAACATAACATTTTTTTCACTGTAACGTCAGAAAATAAAAATTTCAGAAATATGTATTTGCATTGGAAAAAGAACATTGAATAACTTCAAGTTGTCCACTTGTTTTTGATAAAGTACATTTTTATAATAGTTTCAAAACCAAGGGGGTAAGGCTCTCTCTGTAACGCATACTCCTATGGCGCCATTTTGATGCTAACAAGCCATCACCTGCAGTTAGCTATTGTAAAAATAGGCTAACGATTGTGTCATAACCATGCAACTTACTGTTGCACAGTAGAGGAATTACCAAACAATACAGGATATGGCTTAGCAGGCACTTTGACTCACATTAGCTGTTTAGGAATTACATACTAATGTTAACTAACATTTCAGTTAGTAATAATTAGCATGTGCCTATGTTATCTCCTAACATATACCTCCGCTCTCCTTCTCTGCAAGATTGGGAATGACTGAGATTTCTCTTGGCACACCTACCAGAAGACTTACAACTGTTAGACACGTTGCTCACTTTGTCAAGCTCAGTTTAGTTGTACTTAAGTACAAGACTCCCAACTGATCATATTTATAAATCATTAAATCTTGCATAAAAAGCAACTGATTCTCCATTTTTTTTTTTCAAGTTTCTGGTGTAATGTAAGTATTATTTGTTAAGTCACCTAAACAAATCATTGTACAATTATTTAAGTTAAGTTATTGTAACAATCACTTAGTCCAAGACCAAACAATGTAAGATACATGTTATATGTATAAATATAAATACAGCACATTTACATGTTTCAAATTACCCTTTGAAGTGCTAAAGATGATCTGTTTGCTCAGTTTTCACATTAGAGTAGACAAAATTTTAATGTACATTACCCATCAAACAACAAACTATTTCCATAATTCCTATCCCATAATCAGAAGTGTGATCAATGAAGACATCTTCAAATCATCGATGCAAGAAACAATCTTTTATTGCAAGATTACAGAACTGTAAGGTTTAGTCTAATCTGCATCAATTCGGTCTTCTGGATTTGGCCATAAATTATTGTCCACATTACAATGTGATAGTTATAGTAATAGTCAATGCACGTTGAAAAGAATCTTCTTGAAATCCAAGCCTGACATTGATCAGCAGTGATGTCATCACAAGCCTCAACCATGGCCTGACGGAGGTTCACATGTCTAACGGATGACTGTTGTAGACTTGGCACCTCCATGATGAAAAAAGAATTCCTCAATGGGGTCAGGAAATAGAGGTATAGGCCAAAACCATTCTTGAACCACTTCTGCATGGTGGAACCTAACATTGTCTCACACACAATAATATAGGTGAAGCCTTCACCTGCTCAATCATATTTAGATATTCATTGAGCGCAAAAAGCTGCTTGTAGGCCCAAAGAAGGTCCTACCCCTACCCCATCATCTGATGTGGAAGCACACATGGAGATGTTGCCCCACTTTGTCTAGGCACTTGAACTGTTGCCCATTGGCCAATTATATTCTTCTCACAGCGTCAGATTTTGGCCAGGTTGAAGCCCACTTCATCAACAAAGAGAAACTTGTGAAGGTTCACAGCAGCATCAAGCTCACGCAACAAAAATATATTTAATATATGACATGACAATATGTCATGTGTCTTAATACCTTGAAAAAATTTACATAGCAAATATTATATATATATATATATATATATATATATATGTTAGTATATATATTGCAATATATGGGATAATACCTACCTCAAATATTGAATGAATACATATTGTTATTTTTTTATATTGTATATTGAAATATGTCCCACATTATGAGATTTTATATTGGAAGAGGCATTGTAAATATATGTAAATATACTGTATATGTAAAATTATATGAGATAATATACCGATGTACAAGATAATATAATCATATTTATGGGAACATATACTGTCTTACATATTAATTTATATTAAATAGTATATTATATATAATTATTTTTCTATATTGTATACATGGTATATATGAAATAATGTAATATACAATGTCTGTCCTATATTTCAAAATCAAATAGATTGAATAAGACATCAATATAATTCACATTAACTGAATGAGGTTTATTTCACAAGCAGCAGCAAAAGGCAAACTGGTTTGCTGGTAGGATGTGCCATATATGCCATATAATAATATTTGTAGTATTTAAACATGTTATATTTTTATGGTATCCAATAGATGGCAAGAACAACTATAAATACACACTATACAAATATACAAAAATACTTAAAAAAATAAATAAAACACAAAGGGAACACTTTTTTATTTTATTACAATTAAATAGTCTTCAGTGCAACAAAACAGAACAATACCTCAGTGGAAAAACAGGACAACAATCCTTTAGTGCAGCGTTATGGGATCCCACATGCTAACTTATCAAGACCCGCCTGATTGGCCAGCCTTAGCCAGTCCTACAGTTCCATGGACTTTTTTCCTTCATCAGAGGCCTGTATTGCAAATCCAAATCAACATGCCCCTGGATTTCTTTGAGCACGGCTTCACTAACCCTGACAA
>CM049380.1:457726-690792 GCA_026937815.1 Etheostoma perlongum
GTGTTTTTGTCACATCCTGTCCAGCCTGAAGGCGGCGTTGGCCTGGGTTGTAGTGTCCCACTTACCGCAGCTTGTCCCCGCCTCGCTGCTGCCGCCTGCTCTCGCTCAATTTTGCAGGCGCAGTTCATTCGAACAAGCCTATTGCTAGAGCAACCTGGGCTGACGCTGCCGGTGGGTAAGCTCTTCTCATCAGTAAAAGGCTTTGCTAGCGCAGCACCGGCTTCTGCTGTTTCCTTTAGTAACGTTAATGTTAGTGTTGTCAGTAGCCATTGTGAAAAAGGTTGTTACCTTTGGAAGTTTTGCATAAAAACGCTCCTGCTTTTCTTCCTCGCTTCTTCCTTTTTCAACCACTTCGTAGCTTCGCTTCATTTTGCCAACCGCCTGTAGCTCTCCAGCTTAGCGCATGCTGAGCTGTTTGTTTACATCACGCAGATACGCAGTAGGATAATGGAATAGTCCAATGTAGTGGGGACTGGGGGAGTTTCTCATCATGAATTAAAACAATCGGATAGCACTTTAGTGTATCAATGTTTAGAGATTGTTGGAATTTAAAATTTTATATGTGCTTAAACATTGTGGGTGATTTGCATTATACATTCAAGCCAAAAGGAAAAAGCATTATTTCAACATAAATGAAGACATGTGGGTCATGCATTAAGTTGTTGTTATAATGCTTATAGTTTGTTGTTTGTTGCATTAAGTTGTTTAGCAATACTTTGTTTTATAATACAAGATGCTCTGGTACATTTTGTTATAACCCAGCTCTACAAATGTGTCATAAGCTGAATTGATGATGTTAGAGACACCCTGTCTCTGGTTTCAGTCACCCTTTATGGTCCAACTGCTCTGTTGCTTTTCCAAGTCTCTGAGGGTCATAAACCCCTCAGTCACATCCCAACTAAAAGATAAGGAATAAGCACAAGACCCCACCCTTTGTGAGATATACTGGGGTCTGAGGGCAAAAGAACCTTGCAACAAAAGGAAGGGGAGAGCTGCGAGATTGATCAGGTAGCTTTGTCTCTAGGATATCCTATGTAATAAAATGGATTCATTTAAACATCTGAGATTTTGACTACTAAATGAATGAACCCTGAGAATGGAGCAGGATTGCTCCAACAAGATATAATTAATTGGTGAAAAGTAAGACAACAAATCGTAGACATAAGTTTATGAGGTGTTTTAGGGGCCTTTTGGTAGCCTGGGGCCCAAGGCAATTGCCTACCTTTTGCCTAATGGTAAGTCCCCTCTGCGGCTATCTCTTCCCTTCTCACAGCTTCCAGCTCCCTTGCCTTGGCTGCATCTTCGAACACCATCCAGAAATGGTGCTCATGTTGTTCAAGTAACCTGATTCTCCACACACCACACACCTGCATCCCCTCAGGACAGCCAGGTGCTCCTGTTCCCAAGGTCGTTTCTTCCAACCTGGACAAAAGAAAATGGTATTCATATTGGAGCTTACAAAAACTCAAAATTGTATGCAGTATATATTAATTTAAAAGCACTATTTGCCTTTTTCACACAGAAAGTTAAATCTGCATGCCTATGTTGTCTTGTGTCAGACATCTCATCTTTATGACATGCATTTTAACCTGAAGGCCACCGTGTTTACTTTTTTCCCACACGAGTAAAAAACCACAGGTCAATAAATAGTATTCCTAATACTGTGTTTACTGTGCATGTTGATGCTTTATGTGCCCTCTACCTTTGACAGCACATTACATTTGATGCATGTGACAAGTCATTCCTCTCAGCTTTTTCCATCATTATATACTAGCCTGAGTCTAGTCTAGGCTGGAGTGGCCGGTGCGGAAGTGTCGTCCCACGGGAGACACTGAATCCTCTTTGTTTGTCGAAAGCAATCTTTATAGAAAGACCAGACATGTTAACCCTCATGTTGCATTTGTGTAACTCAGGCTGTATTAAAAACATTTTAATCTCAAACTCATAGGGAAATAAAGTTAGCATTAGCTGCTAGTTATAGCTAGCAGTGATAGCATTAGCTTATTGTTATCTCTAATGTTTTTTACACAAGTTTACGAGGGTAGCCTAAAATATGGTTGTTAGAGGTGAGCTTAACAATAGCCAGCTAATTTCAACAAAACTTTAAAGCAGAGTGTGCCACAGACTTTAAAGTTAAAAACATTACCATCCACCACCATGGACTCCAACAACAACCTCCCATTGCTCGCCGGTCTTTGTCCATAAATCATGTCCATTTGGTCAAACCACTTTTCACGTTTTTTGGTTTTTTGAACCACTCCGGCCATTTGTGGTCCTTGATGTACGGCGCGATAGTAACTTACACTGCTAGAAGGTGCGGTGGCAGCCGTGTGAGGACAGCAATTCAGAGACCTGTTGGTAGACCTTCTCATTCCGTGTTGCTCTATCTAGTTCTCACTGTATTTTCTCATCTGCAACAAGACACAAAAAATTCTTTACCTCTCAGTTGACCACGGGCGTGGTTTTGTGGCTTGCCATAACCAAAAATATAAATATATATAAAGTCTTGTAAATAGTACAGAAAGTAGCTATATCTCACAGTGTCTGGCGTAACTATTTAAAAAACGTAGTGACGTAGTGAATAGTGACAATTCTCTCATCAGTAGTGTGCAGGTTTTCATGTCACCTTTTGGTATCGCCTCAGTGCGCTTAAAACCTAGACCGAGGTGGTACTAAAAAGTACCTGTTAGCAGGTACCAGGGACTTTTTTCGTAATGGAAACCAAGAAAGGCTAGAAGAGTCGAGGCGAGTAGGTACCATGTAGAGGAAAAGCCATATGGTAGGACCGACTGCATCAAATGACTGTTTTAGTACCTTTGTTGGTACACCACGTTAGGTTGAATATGTGTCACTTGGTTCTATAGTGACCTTGTCTAGTCCACCACAGTGGTAGCTCTTGAAATAAAAAAAGATAAGGTGTCTTAAAAACTCAACCGATTAAAAAGATGCCACATTCATGCTCAGGAGTATGAAATGTGTAGTATTGCCAATGAATGGGCTTATTGTTTATATTTTTCATCAGTTTACCTACTATTTAGGTTTTATGTTGAATGGTGTTTCATGTTTTATCAAAAACAAAATTTTGTGTAATCTGTTTTACAATTAATCAAACAACCTAACACAAGTTGGATTGATATTCTCTGGAGTCATGATTAAAAACTATGGAAACGAAAAATGAAAATTAATATAAATGTGTTTTTTTATACAGAACTGCACAGAACTTATTTTCTGAAATAATGCCCTGAGGCGTTAGCACTGAACATATCGCAAAAATGTGGTCTAATGGAGTATATGACCTGACCTTGGCAATATGCTAAGATATATAAACTTAGAAATAGTCCAAAGCATTGTATTTTTCCAGACAGTTTCTATACATTGGCTAAACATTTCAGCTGTCATCTAAACTGAAAAACGCAAATCTTTTCTTTACAAAACACAGAAAAGAAATGTGGTAGGGGGAACAGGCCATCACCTGTTAAATCCCTAAGGAAATGTTACACACTATACGTTTTTTTTGTAGAAAACACTGCTCTCTGACTGTACAATGCACCATATTTCACTGACAGTGCGATGGAAAGAATGCATTGTAATACAACCAGTTTCAAAAGTCATGTGAATAGGTAGAACAAATGTTTTCTCACAGTGAGCACACAGCACAAGGGATCCACTCTTCAGTTGGAGTACCTGGCTAAGACGCAATCACACATGTATATTTACTCCAGTATTAGTTAAGTCCCCAGGCATATCACAGTACATTTGCCCATTTGTATTGGTTGACGTCAGTCGACAATATCTACAGTGCCCCCTTGAAGTTTTCAACCTTTTGACATTTTTTGTGAAGAATCACCAACAAGTGGGACACAATTGTGAAGTGGAACGAAATCTATTGGATATTTTAAACTTTTTAGCAAATAAAAAACTGAAAAGTGGTGCGTGCAAAATTATTCGCCCCCCCTTTACTTTCAGTGCAGCAAACTCACTCCAGAAGTTCAGCGAGGATCTCTGAATGTTCCAATGTTGTCCTAAATGACTGATGGTGATAAATAGAATCCACCTGTGTGTGTGATCAAGTCTCTGTATAAATGCACCTGCTCTGTGATAGTCTCAAGGTTCTGTTGAAAGCGCAGAGAGCATCATGAAGACCAAGGAACACACCAGGCAGGTCCGTAATATTGTTGTGGAGAAGTTTAAAGCTGGATTTGGATACAAAAAGATTTCCCAAGCTTTAAACATCCCAAGGAGCACTGTGCAAGCGATCATTTTGAAATGGAAGGAGTATCAGACCACTGCAAATCTACCAAGACCTGGCCGTCCCTCTAAACTTTCAGCTCCGACAAGGAGAAGACTGATCAGAGATGCAGCCAAGAGGCCCATGATCACTCTGGATGAACTGCAGAGAACTACAGCTGAGGTGGGAGAGTCTGTCCATAGGACAACAATCAGTCGTACACTGCACAAATCTGGCCTTTATGGAAGAGTGGCAAGAAGAAAGCCATTTCTCAAAGATATCCATAAAAGTCTTGTCTAAAGTTTGCCACAAGCCACGTGGGAGACACACCAAACATGTAGAAGAAGGTGCTCTGGTCAGATGAAACCAAAAGCGAACTTTTTTGGCCACAATGCAAAACGATATGTTTGGCGTAAAAGCAACACAGCTCATCACCCTCAACACACCATCCCCACTGTCAAACATGGTGGTGGCAGCATCATGGTTTGGGCCTGCTTTTCTTCAGCAGGGACAGGGAAGATGGTTAAAATTGAGGGGAAGATGGATGCAGCCAAATACAGGACCATTCTGGATGACCTGTTGGAGTCTGCAAAAGACCTGAAACTGGGATGGAGATTTATCTTCCAACAAGACAATGATCCCAAACATACAGCAAAATCCACAAAGGAATGGTTCACAAATAAACGTATCCAGGTGTTAGAATGGCCAAGTCAATGTCCAGACCTGAATCCAATTGAGAATCTGTGGAAAGAGCTGAAAACTGTTGTTCACAAACGCTCTCCATCCAACCTCACTGAGCTCGAGCTGTTTTGCAAGGAAGAATGGGCAAGAATGTCAGTCTCTCGATGTGCAAAACTGATAGAGACATACCCCAAGCGACTTGCAGCTGTAATCGCAGCAAAAGGTGGCTCTACAAAGTATTAACGCAAGGGGTCCGAATAATTTTGCACGCACCACTTTTCAGTTTTTTGTTTGCTAAAAAAGTTTAAAATATCCAATAGATTTCGTTCCACTTCACAATTGTGTCCCACTTGTTGGTGATTCTTCACAAAAAATAAAAAATTTATATCTTTGTTTGAAGCCTGAAATGTGTCAAAAGGTTGAAAACTAGCCGAATACTTTCGCAAGGCACTGTATATGCTGGATTTGTTTCACCACATAATAATTCACACCGCTCTGATTGCAAATCTATATTCCTTTTGTTAAAGAAGTCCCACACACTGTCATTTTGCCTTGTAAATAAATGTTTTAAAAAAATAAAAATAAAAATGTTTTGGTCACACAAATTCACCACTCCACCACTATTTTAGTGGAAAAAGGTTGGACAAGCAACATAAAGTTAACTCAATACAAATCATAACAACAGTTATTTTGAGACACTTTACAGATAGAGTAGGTCTAGACCACACTCTATAATGTATAAAATCTATATAATATATAGAAGTTTATATAAAAAATAAACAATTCTAGTATTCAAGCAAGCATGGTGCGACCATGCACAGTGGTGAGGAAAAACTCCCTTTTAGAAAGAAATCTCGGCCAGACCCAGGCTCTTGGTAGGCAGTGTCTGACGGTGCCAATTGGGGGTGGATGCACAACGGCAATAACAATCACAATAATAAAATGGAACAGTGACTAATAAATAGTAGTAGTAGTAGTAGTTAATGTCATAGCAGGGCGCTGCAGGGCATTACAGTATGTATAGTGGCACAATAGGGCATACTATTATATTTAAAAAACTTTATCAAAGAGGAGGGTTTTCAGATTATTCTTAAATGTGGTGACGGTTTCTACCCCCTGAACCCAGACTGGGAGCTGGTTCCACATTAGAGGTGCCTGATAGCTGAAGACTCTGGCTCTCATTCTAATTTTAGAGACTGTAGGAACCACAAGTATCTCAGCATTCTAGGAGTGTAGTGCTCTAGTGTGACAATTAGGCACTAAGAGCTCTTCTAGATATGTTGGTGCTAGACCATTTAGATCTTTGTAGGTCAGGAGAAAGATTTTAAATTGATCACTTATTAATAACTGTGTTAAAACATAACATGATCTGCTTATAAGGCCATTGTGTCAGCTAAGCAAATTCCAGAACATTCTGTGTATGTGTACTGTTGGAATTTATAGTTGCTTTGCTTAATATTGTGTGAATTATAATCATCATTTGAGGGTGTTGTGTTCAGTAGGGGTGAGTAAATGTTCCAGTGGAAAAGAACATCAGGCGAATCTTACAGTTGAAGAGATAACACCAGACAAAAGACTAATCTAAAATCCTTGTAATAAATTATGTGCTTACATGACCTTGTTTGTATACCGAAACCTAAAATTGTTGAGCTTTCTATTGGGAGTGTCTGAAATGTGGTAATAAGAGGACAGCCGAGGAAGACAAAGTAAGACAATTGGGTAATCTACTGCAGAATTACAGCCACTAGAGCCAGTCCCACAATGAGCTTTCCTTAGTATGTGCCATTTCTGAGTCTGTAGCAAGGTGGAGGCTGGTGGTGTGGCCTTGACAAACTGCCATTGTGCTCATTTGAAAGCCATGATGATCTTTTTTTCTCTGGGCGGGCAAAGCAGAGAAAGGGAGGTAACCTTGCCCCTTATGACCTCATAAGTGGCAAGATTCCATTTCGCCCATCTGAGCTTTCATTTTCTCAAAGACAGAGCAGGATGCTGTTGGAATAATTTCATTATCAAGTATAGACAGGAACCACTGAAGTTATAATAAAGTTAGGTTTACTTGCAAATGGAATCAATTTCACAGTACTCACAGCATCAGTACAGAAAAATGACTGCCAAAAAAGCAGCTCTTGTAATACAATGTGGAATGAGATAAATTTCTATAGTCACAATAAAGCTTCAATGTTGTGAGTTTCTCACAGTCCAGGGGCACCTGCTCTTCTTCCTAGCATCACACCGTGCTCTAGACAAGGACAATACATATACCAGATGGTGACAGTAGTAACAGTGTTTTTTGTTGTCATAATGCAAACAGTTTTAACACTGATCAGAGAAAAAGTATTTATGTAACTTCATTTTTCTAACAGATACCCAGGGCTCGGTTTACCCCTATTGCCATAGAAGGACACACACTAAAAGCATTTTTATTTATTTATTTGGATGATGTTTGATCTATTTCTCAGTTTATCAAGTGGCTTTTCATAAACCCAAATTGGATTTAAATAATAGTCAGTTCTCACAACATCAATATATTTTGCCTGACTTAACTATAGTAAAATAATGCAACTTAAATATTTACAATTTAAACTCAGCATAATATCCAGACAGCTTCACGCTAAATCAATCCATTTATTGAATTTTAGTGATTGTAGTGCTTTGTATCTAAATACCTTAAGATACTTGCTTTGTAAGGAATCAAAACTGCAACACCCTGTGCTTGGGCTAGAACTGATAAAAGTAACTATTGCTCAAGAGTTAAATGAATGAATATACTTATTCAATTCATTGCATTCTTTATTATTTATATGACTTCCTGTCCTACCTGTTTTGATGCAAGACAATAAGTACACATTTTCTTTTTATTCTGCATAAACTTCATATTTTGAAAGCTGTAGTGTTTGTTTGACAATCCTTTTGCACAATGAATCTGTCTCAAGGAAATAATTTGCTACAGTGTTATCATTCTAAAAATCATTAAAATCAATCAATCAATCAATCAAAATTCATTTATATACCACTTTACAGCAACCAGCAGGTATTCAAAGTGCTTTACATCAGGAACCAAGTACAACACATTATACAATAAAAAAGAATTAAGTATATAACACAGTAAAATCAGAAAAGGTTGTTTGACGTGGTGACATTTATGGTAAGCATGTGGTCTCATTTCTGGTGCTCCAATCTCACAGACACTATTTTTCTGCTCCAGCAAAAACTTACTGAACTCTGCTGTATTGTTTAAATCTGGTGGCTAAGTGACTGGAATTGGAGATAAGTGTTGTGCATTAAACTACACTGGCTTTGTTTTGAGCCCGCATCAACAGGGCATAAGCATTTGTCTCATCGACTCTACTTTTCTGCTGCAGCAAAAACTTACTCAACACTGCTTTGTTGCTTAAATCTGGTGGCTAAGTGCCTGATTGTATTTAAACAATAGTTATACTTGCACTTATAGCACTTACATCATTATCCAACAGTGGATCCCTTGCTAATCTCAATTGTTAGAACGCTGTTAGCTTCCAGCTTAGCCATTAGCAATGGCTAATTCAAGTCCCTCTCCTGCTCTCTCTTGTTCTGTGTGTCAAATGTATTCCTATTCCTATATCTATTCCTCTTCCTCCTTTAGTGATGACGGTACATGTAATAAATGTAGTATGTTCATTGCCCTGGAAGCAAGGCTTAGTGACTTTGAGGCAAGGCTCAGCACCATGGAGTCAAAATCATATGCTTCCGTAGCTAACCAGCCCCGTAGCTTAGGGTGACCAGACGTCCCCGGTCCGGCTGGATCTGTCCCCGAAAATGTCCCTGGTTTTCACTGTGACTGACAGACCCAAAATTGGAGTGAAAGAAAGAAAACACTGACCAAAACGAAGCCGACAGTCGCTCAAGACAAGCTCAGAGATGTTTTAGAAAGCCGTATTTTACGATGCTAAAATCACTGATTATTTACATGGAGTCTGCTTGGTTTAGCGAACGCAATTTCGCGGACTTTTGTTTTAAAAAAGGATCTCAATCTCAAACAGAAAGGTTGACCTCCTTAGAAATCCTTTCCATAATGTTGTCTGTTGGGGGAAACAGCTCTAGGTCTAGTGTCCCCCGCTTTTTTAAGTTGTACAAAAATAAAAACATGACGTGTTTGGAGGTATATTTGCTTCTGAGCTGAAAATATCCCCGGATTTTTCTGAGAAATCTGGTCACCTTACCAGAGCTGGTGTGGGCCAACATACTGCAGCTTATGTTAGAAGCCCTCCGGCGGACCTCGAGCAGCCGGGCGAGTGGGTGACTGTCCGAAAGAAGCATAGTGCTAGTTTTAAACCAGGGAATGCACATGACACTAGACCGGTGAGGGAGGCTGGATAGCCGCAGACATGGCACCCCTTCTCTTCTCTGCTTCTCTTCATAGTTGTCAGATTAATTAATTAATTACCATATAATCAATAATAAAATAATAGCTAGAGGGAGGCAGGGCGGTACAGCCCGACCAGCCTCCCCTTTTTACCCTTTTTTTTTTTCTTAGTTATGCTATAATAGTTTTATACTGCCGGGGGACTTCCTTTGACAGACTGAGCTCCTTTGTCTTTAGATTTGTAGTTACTAACCTAGCTCTGGGGAGTCATTCCCCTGATGCCTTATGTTGTTTTTCTACCAGCAAGTTTCCTTGGATCAGGGAGGATCCAAGATCATGATTGCAGCTGTCGCCGTTGTCCTGCTAAAACCACAACTTTTATCGTCCAAATATCACGGGGTAACTTGTTCCAGAGTTTTGGAGCAGCAACTGCAAAATCATCCCACTGTTTACACTCAGTTTTATCTTCATTCAAGTTAAGAAAGCTTTGTGACAGCAACAGTTTAATATAATTAATAGAACTAAGCAGGGAGTTAAGGGCACCACTGTCATTTGCTTTCAACACATTTGCAAATTATCTGCATAACAATGAAATGTGCTTGTCTGTAACAGCATATATAAAGAAAACAGAATGGGGCCAAGAATGGACCCATGGGGTATCCCACAAGAGAGAGGAGCAGCTGATGAGGAGAAGTCACCAATCATGACGGAAAAGCTCCTTTTTGCCAAATAGGAGCTAAACCATTTAAGTGCCCAGCCTTGGATGCCTACATAATGATGGCGGAGGAGGAGAACTGCTGTCCACTGTGTCAAACGCCGCTGTGAGGTCTAATAGCACTAAAACCGTAGGATTCCCAGCATCTACAGACAAGGCAACATCATTGTGTACTCTAAACAATGCAGACTTAGTGCTGTAACCTGATCTAAAACCAGATTGAATTTTTTTCAAAACACAAAGTTCTGTTGTAAAAAGGCTTGTAACTGTATACAAACTTTTTACAAAACCTTTTAAAAGGCAGATGAGAGACTCAATTAAAATTGGACAACACTGTGAGGTCCAGATTAGGGTTCTTAAGTAGGGGCCTGACCAGAGCATGTTTATAGGCAGCTGGGACAGAACTTGAATAAAGACAAGAATTAAAAAATGTAATTAAACTTGACCCAATGGTGCTATTGAATATCTCCTTCACCATCCTGGCAGGAACAATGTCTAAGGGACAGTTGGTAGGTTTCAGTTGTTGGCACTACCTTTGTACTCAACATCAGAGAAACTGGTTTAAATTACTCAAACACAGAAGAGTGCACAGGAGCAGCATTTACAAACATATTAAAATTAGCACTGGCGTTTTTGCCTGACAGGTGCTACTTTGTCGATAAAATATCAGAGAAACTTCTCACATCTACTGATCAAAAACAGTACATCAACTATTACTATTAACTATTAATACTATTAACACAACAGTGTTAATAGTATTAAATAACACTCTAGGTGCATGACAACTGCTGGCTATAACAGAAGAGTAATGCTGCATCTTTGCCACCCTTACAGCCTTATGGTATTCAGCTAGACTGTCCCTTAATAAACCCAGTGCTACTTGTAAATTGTCCGTCTTCCACCTTCGTTTAGCTTGTCTGCAGTGTTGCCTAAGTGCCCTTTATAGTGTAATTTAGCCAGGGGTCCGCCTTAGGTTTGATAGTTTTAATCAATGAGGGGCAATAGAGTCTAGGATTTCCATGCTTGTGGAATAGAAAAAGAGAGAATGTTATCTGGGGAAGAGGGAGAGACCAGACCATTGAACGCCAAAGCAAACTCTCCAGCTGATGAGAAGGTGATGCAGCGGTGCCTAGAAGCTTAGGATACAGGCTTAGTAGGTGGAGGAACACTGATCTCAAACCTGATGGAAAAGTGATCTGAGATACCAGTTTATGTTATTTCAATGAGTGAAACTAAAAGCCCATAGGAGATGATGAGATCCAGGGTGTGGCAAAGATGATGTGTCGGCCCTTCCACATTGATTACGGCCAAAAGAGTTCTAAGACTTTTAAAGTCATTAGCAAGTGGGTTTGAGGGACAACCATTAGTATCGAAATCCCCACACACCAGGAGCTTGCCGTATTTTGGAATAACATCAGTCAAAAATTTTATATAAAATCCTTGTTGAGTTTTTGGTGGGCGATAAATAACTGCACACAACACATAAGAATCCAGATCAGCCACAAAGAGCTGAATTTCAAAGGTAGTATAACAGAAGGCAGGTAATAAACTGCAACTGTACTCATCTTTGAAAACAGTGGCCAGCCCAGTTGTGGAAAAAACAGCCAGGGGGGAGGAGATAAGGCGCTGTCGTCACTTGGTTTCAGCCAGGTTTCTGTCAACAAAAGATCTTTCTTTTGTTCATCATGACAAGAATTATGCCTACAGTATGATATTTAGGTTTATTAAAAGGTAAATGTTGGTTGTTATGCTGACTTTCTGTCGCTTTACTTCCTAATGAACCCTTAGGAATAACAATGTGACATGAAAATTAGTGTATACAAAAAAACTAAGGCTTCTGTGAGTAAACAGCAATGTGTGTTTCCTTTGCCCTATTTCCATTATACTACATATGTTTAGAAGAAATAACTCACTAAAGCCGTTGTTCAGTAGGAGTTATTGTGTGAAATACCCCTAACAATTGGAAAGTCCATTCCGTTTACAGTTTTTCCACTTAACACAGTAGTTGTATCTCATCCCCACAACAATAATGAGCGTTTTACGACCAACTCAGGCAAATGTAACCTGACCTGTCAGAGGGTTTGTTGTTGTTACCCAGAACCATCTGAGAAGCCATCATTAGACAGTTTTTTTGACAAAAGGGCATGCACTTTTCAAAGAACATCCATACATTTTCCTGTAGCCGGTTGGGAGGAGAGCATATTTTTCTCACCTTCCGCTTTCTTTGCATTTTAAATTCAAGTCGATTTATGAGGACTATGGGTAACTGCTCTTCAGATCTCTACAGAGTAAACTAAAACAGCTAGCTAGACTATCTGTTCAATCTGAGTTTTCTGTTGCCCCGTCTAAAACAACCTTTGAGCATTACCGTTCCACCAAAAAAGTTCCTTCCGAGGCCATTTTGCAGAGGCACTGTTGCCCGGCCAGGGGTTAGCACCGCCAAGACCAGTGTTACTTTTATAAAGTAATTAGTTAGAGTTACTCGTTACATCTTCGAAAAAGTAGCTAAAATAGTTACTCAGTCACTAATTATAAAAGTAATTTCAGAAAGATAGTTAATTCAGAAAGTAATTATTGGGTTACAAGTACATTTTTTAAATGCTCAAATGTGACCCCCACCCCCTTTAAAGGAACTTAAAATACATGTGTTATGATAAACTAAATGGACTCTTAATTCAATACATTAACAGCAACAATGTACTCAAATCTAAACTATTTTAATGTTGCTGTGGGACAAAGTGAGACCAGCCTCCAATCAGATGCCATGTCTGTAGATATTATGTCTATTGGATTGATACAAATAACACAATAGATGCTATAGAACTTTTGATATTTTGGTAATTTGGTAATGAGTAATCAATTAGATCACTCGTTACTGAAAAAAGTAATGCAGTAATTCCCATCACTGACCAAGACTATTGTGATTGGTTTAAAGAAATGGCAATAATAATAATGTTCTGTGCACTTGCCAGATTCTTCTTTGCAGCCCTGTGGTGGAAGGTCTGGCATTGTAAACCATGGCCGTAGCTGCCATTAGCTCTACTGTCTCCGGTGAGTTTCTAGTTTGCCTCTACACTACCGGTCAAAAGTTTGGGGTCACTTATACATTTCCATACCACTCCATTATAGACAGAATACCTGCTAATTTGGGTGGGGGCTGATCTTTAATGCAATATCTACATTGCCCATTACCAGCAACCATTCATTCAATGTTGCAAAGGCACATTCTGTGTACTAATCTATCATTTAAAAATAAAAAACTAGAAAAACATTGGAGAACCATTTTACTATTATGTAAGCACATAATGTAATCTGAAAACGGCTGCCCTGGTTAAAAAAAACAATGCAACTGATCTCAGCTGGCATTCTGTCTACAATGGAGTGCAATGGGATTTTCTATGTGACCCCAAACTTTTGACCGGTAGTGTATATCACATAGATCACATATCATATCATTATAGATAATAGGCATATTGTATTTTTCTTTTCCTATGCATAGCCCAGTATTTTGTAGACTAAAAAGACCATAGCCCTGCAACTGATTTTTGTTTTGTATTATGTCCTCTTAAACATGTAAGATGTCCTTGTGTATTTAGAAAGATGTCTGCCAAAGAAATCTATGTATGTATGTATTATTATTAATATTATAATAATTATTATTAATATTTTAATTATTTTCTTTCAGACTCCTGGCAACTGGTGACTCCTACCACTCCCTCTCCTACCGCTTCCGTGTGGGCTGGAGCAGTGTATGTCACTGTGCCTGAGGTTGTCAAGGCTATCTGGGAGGAGCTAGTGGATGTATACATGCCTGTGCCAAAGGAGAGTGATTGGCAGGATATTGCGGAGCAGTTCTGGGTTAACTGTGAATTCCCCAATTGCTGGGGGCCATTGATGGGAAGCATGTGAGGATGGTGGGACCACCCAATTCAGGCTCCATTTTTTTTTTTTTTTTTTTTAAGGGGACCTTCTCCATTGTGCTCCTCACGGTTGTCGATGCCAACCTTTGCTTCCGCATTATTGGTCTGGGTGCCTTCAGTCACGGTCTCCAGGCAGGCATCTTGGGAGTCCTGCCAGAGGCCATCATCCCTGGAGCAGGGCCACTTCCTCACACCTTTGTGGGGGGACGGCATTCTCGTTGCGCCGTAACCTGATGCGTCCATATCCTGGAAGGAACCTCTGCAGACGCCGTCGGATGTTTAACTAGCGCATGTCTCAGGCAAGAATGGTAGTAGAGTGGCCGGGTTTGCTCTGTTAGTGGAGTGGGCGCACACGTGTGGAGGTTTGTCCTTGATGCAGGTTGGAGTCCAACCTGAACAGGCAGCGACGCAACGCGAGTCGCAGTCTACCAAGTACCATGTTCTGAACTTTACTTTGAACCGAAGTAAAGAACAAACCTGAAGCTGAAGAAACCCTAAATGTTAACGGAAAAGACCCGCAAACCTGAGTGACTGAGGGAGAGGGAGAGAGCTGTTCACTTCTCCGTGTGAGTGAGCAGAGCCGGCCGGACACAACAACAGAAGGATCTGTATGTGTGTAGGGGAGGGGCGCTGGGACTAGCCTATCACAGAATAGTGTAGGGGAGGGGCGCTGGGACTAGCGCTGTAACTAGCCTATCACAGAACGCAGACACAGTCCGCTACCCAATGAGGAGTTTTATTCAATCTGAGTGCAGATATTGACTCGCATTACTCGTATAATATATAATATAATAGTACTCGGCAAAAAGTGCTTTTATCCGTACCGATACTCAAGCGTTTCAGCCGAGTATCCGGCTCATCCCTAATATTTAGATATAAAATATGGACAGGGGTGGACTGAAACCTTCAAATATAGTAAATCCAACAACTCAGAAATTTTTAGGAAAATTTACTGAATGAAAACCATCTACATATTGCATAAACAGGGTGCTCTTGACACCTGTAGGTTGCAATGGTGTTTATTAAGAGCGCATAGGATTAATATGTGATATTTTTTGTAAATCTGCATTTCATGGCATAACAAAAAGAGAAATTAATATATTTAGGACTAAGTAAATATAGATAATGTCAATGTATTCTCTGCGGTTATAGGGTAAACAACAACAACAACAACAACAACTGCACTTTTTATGAAGCTCCACTGGGAGACTCAGACTGGTGACGCATCACAAACACCAGCAGCATTTTTGCCTTTTCCCTCATTAAATCGGCACTGCAGAGTCACGTTATGTCAACTCCAGCCTTCCAAACACCCACTCACATACACACAAATACAAACACACACAAGCACAGCAATGCACACATGCACAGAAATACATGCACGTTCATACTCAGAACCCCCGTGGGCGGTCAGTTAGCGTTTGGTTTGTGCTTGCAGACGCTGAAGACTGCCCTTCCTAAAGGCCTACTTATAGTTCTAAGGCACTGTGTATTTATTTGTCTCTGTCTGATGCAAACAATACCAAAAGTCCTACAGCCTTGAAAGTGTCTCCTAGAAGCTGCAGTGTTTATTATAACTCACCATATGAACAAGTTGCAGATGAAACAAACAAACTTTTCTTTCTTAAAGCTTTGCTGCTCTGTTTTTGCATTTTTGTCTATTGTATTATACAATATCTTATGTATGAGAGTAAATCTTGATGTAACGGTGGTGGTTGAGGAAGGACATGGAAACGTTATAACCAATAGATTTCACCTTCTGTGAAATATACTGTATACTGTATGTACATTTTAATGGGTGTGGTAACTATTTATGTACAATGTTGATACTCTGGGTGTTAGGCGGAACTAAGGGAAAGGTCATACTATGATCAAACGGTTCTCAGAAGAATAGTACAATTCATCATCTGAGTGACACAAATGTGAATATACAGTATGTTCCTCTGCATCACTTTCCACACGTCAGTATAAAGTAGATGAGACATTTACAGTGAGGAAAATAAGTATTTGAACACGCTGCTATTTTGCAAATTCTCCCACTTAGAAATCATGGAGGGGTCAGAAATTGTCATCGTAGATGCATGTCCACTGTGAGAGACATAATCTAAATTTTTTTTTCCAGAAATCACAATGTATGATTTTTAACTATTTATTTGTATGATACAGCTGCAAATAAGTATTTGAACACCTGAGAAAATCAATGTTAATATTTGGTACAGTAGCCTTTGTTTGCAATTACAGAGGTCAAACGTTTCTCCTGTAGTTTTTCACCAGGGTTTGCACACACTGCAGAAGGGATTTTGGCCCTCCTCCACACAGATCTTCTCTAGATCAGTCAGGTTTCTGGGCTGCCGCTGAGAAACGTGGAGTTTGAGCTCCCTCCAAAGATTCTCTATTGGGTTTAGGTCTGGAGATTGGCTAGGCCACGCCAGAACCTTGATATATGTTTACAGAGCCACTCCTGGCTGTGTTTGGGATCATTGTCATGTTGGAAGACCCAGCCTCGACCCATCTTTAATGCTCTAACTGAAGGAAGGAGGTTGTTCCCCAAATCTCGCAATACATGGCCCCGGTCATCCTCTCCCTTAATACAGTGTAGTTGCCCTGTCCCATGTGCAGAAAAACACCCCAAAGCATGATGCTACCACCCCCCATGCTTCACTCATCATTCTTCTTTCTCCAAACACGGGTTAGTGGAATTATGACCAAAAAGTTCTATTTTGGTCTCATCTGACCACATGACTTTCTCCCATGACTCCTCTGGATCATCCAAATGGTCATTGGCAAACTTAAGACGGGCCTTGACATGTGCTAGTTTAAGTAGGGTAACCTTCCGTGCTGTGCGTGATTTCAAACCATGACGCCGTAGTGTATTAACCTTGGAAACGTTGGTCACAGCTCTTTTCAGGTCATTGACCAGCTCCTCCCGACCAGTTGTGGGCTGATTTCTCACCTTTCTTAGGATCACTGAGACCCCACGAGGTGAGATCTTTGCATAGAGCCCCAGTCCGAGGGAGATTGACAGTCATGTTTAGCTTCTTCCATTTTCTAATGATTGCTCCAACAGTGGACCTTTTTCACCAAGCTGCTTGGCAATTTCCCGTAGCCCTTTCCAGTCTTGTGGAGGTATACAATTTTGTCTCTAGTGTCTTTGGACAGCTCTTTGGTCTTGGCCATGTTAGTAGTTGGATTCTTACTGATTGTATGGGGTGGACAGGTGTCTTTATGCAGCTAACGACTTCAAACAGGTGCATCTAATTTAGGATAATAAATGGAGTGGAGGTGGACATTTTGAAGGCAGACTAACTCGTCTTTGAGGTTTAGAATTGTAGCTGATAGACAGGTTTTCAAATACTTATTTGCAGCTGTATCATACAAATAAATAGTTAAAAAATCCTACATTGTGATTTCTGGATTTTTTTTGGGATTATGTCTTTCACAGTGGACATGTACCTAAGATGACAATTTCAGACCCCTCCATGATTTCTAAGTGGGAGAACTTGCAAAATAGCAGGGTGTTCAAATACTTATTTTCCTCACTATATTTTCTACAGTAGGTCAACTGAAACTACAAAATGGTGAGTAAACTATGTAACTTTAGCTGATTAGTCAGCTAGCCAGCTACCAACGGACAGGCTAAATTCAGATTCAGATTAGATTTTTGTTAGCTATGCTAACTAAGTTAAAAGGTAATGTTTAGTTTTTGCTGTTCAAGACCATCATCAATAAAATACTTAATGTTGAGGCTTTAAAAACATTGTATTGCGTGACATTTTTTACATCTCCACCAAGGTGTGTGTCTTAAATCTCACACTTCTGTACTTACACCTGCTAATTAAGTATGTGCGTTCACAGTGACAACAAATAGCCAAGTGCAGTGCACTACAAGTACCCAGTTGCTCCCAAAGCGATCAAAATGTTTAGTGTGCAGCGAGAAAAAACTTTCTTTTAACATACAGAAACTAATGGAATGAGATGAACAGTGGCATTTATAGTATTAGTAAAGATAATAGACCTATGACTAATAATAATAATAGTAGGCATGCAGGGCGTAGCAGGGCGTCAAGCAGGACCATGATAGCAGCTGCAACCACAATCCAGTTGCCACCATAATCCAAGGAAATCTTCAAGGACTCCGGTGTGTGTGTGTGTGTGTGTGTGTGTGTGTGTGTGTGTGTGTGTGTGTGTGTACAGTATATGTGTAAAATTGAGAGTATCCGTTGGTTGCATCAGAAAAAAAGTGTTTTGTATTATGTTTGGCCCAATGGCAGTGTTTTTGTGTTCATATAATATATCATCAGAAAGTGCTCTCTGAGCAGGATGAAACACTTGCTTTGTTGGTCTAGTAAAACACGAGCACACCAGCACATGCAAATACAGTATTGCATCAGGTTTCTCTGCTGGTACCATTCCCTTGGCTTTGCTTACTTAATTAACATCTTGACATGCCTTTTGTAACACTTTCAAATGCTGGGTAGCATGCTTATATTAAATATTTGACGAAAAACATTTAATTTGTAAGAGAGAAAGGCATGGTGTCTCATACCATTTAATTTTTTTCAGATTTGTTTTTGTCTATTTCTTGTTTGTGTGGAGAGAATTTTGTTGGTTGTTATGGGTTTGATTTAAACTTTTCAGATGATGCTAAAATTGGGTCTGTCAGGCGAGATAATCCCCCCATCCTGTCATCTTTCAGGCCAATTTGTCCTTTAGTTTTTCACAGTATGTGTGTTCTGCCTTTGTTTTGTAGTTTAATAAATAAAGTATGTCCTTACATTTTCCTGAGAGTTCAGAGAGAGTTTGGTTAACTGGTTTGATTGGATTGTTGAATGCCTGTCTGTGTGAGACATGAGCAAAAAAGGCTTTTCTTATTGTTGTATTATTTAATTGTGAGTGTGCATGAGACAGAAAACAAAGGTAATTTATCTCTATGATGTTTCTGTGTGGTTTTACTATATGTTCTAAGTGAGTGTGGGCTAGACATAACTAGGATGTCTGACTAGTTGCTACTTGTGCTTGCCTGCACCAAAAATACTTTATGCAATAATTATAATAAATAATAAAATAATTTTTTGTAATTAGGTGATCATGCCACATGACTCTACCTTGCTCCCCAGCAGAGCCTCGTCCTTCCAACCAGTCTTCCGTCTGGGATCCACCCCATCTATTGCTGTTTTAATTTGCACACTTTTTGTACATGTGGCAAGGTATAAAAAAACTATGACCGATTACTAACACCCCCACACTATTTTTTGCTTTGAGACCATTAGCCAACCAACAGCTGAAGCAGGGGTTCAATAATTGGATTGGTGCACCTCTCACACCTATCTCTCTTTCTGAGCATGATGTTGAAGGGCTTTCAAGCATGTGAACAACATCAACTGTCTGCTGACCAACTAGCACCGGTATTTACAATGATACTCAACCTTTCATTGGCACAGTTTGTCATACCCACGTGCTTCAAGATGTCGCCCATCATACAGTATCGACAAATAAAACAAGACCAGCCTGCCTGAATGATTACCACTCAGTTGCACTCACCTTTGTAGTGATTAAATGCTCCGAACGATTATATTGCTGCTCTTCACTACCCAGCACAGTGAAATCCATTACAGTTTGCCTACTGTCCAAACAACATGGATACCTTAGAATTTCAGTCAAATATGGAGCAATGTCTACTCCTGCATCACTGAGAGCGCCCCTGACGGGGAAACATGACTGCCCGGTACAGAAACGGCACCAAACAGTACTGCTAGGGCCCTGCAGAGAGTGGTACATCCAGCTGTACATACAATAGGCGGTGCCCAACCCTGCCTAAAGATTATTCACATTAGGCAAGAAAAAGGCTAGGAGAATCTTTAAAGATCCAAACCACCCGGATAATAGCTTTTTTCTCCCTGTTGAGGTCGGAAGAAGGTACTAGATACACCAGGCAAACACATCTCAGAAGTAGCTCCAACCCTTAGGCCCTAGGATCCCGAACAAGGAAACTGCTGTAGTCTGCTTTTATTATCAGAATTATTCAAAATGTTGCAAAAGTCAGTCAACAGTATTTAAACAGCTACATTTGATATAGCAAACTCTATCCACCGGCTATACTATATTTACAGCAAACTTAATGCACATAACAACCACAATATTTCCACAATATTACACCTAAGCACACCATATTGTTGCGTATTTTTCTAATTTGAATGCTCTTATCAACATGGAAAAGTGGATTGGCTTGCTTTGTGCAATTTTTTTATTGAAAACAACATTGTCTTGTATTGTTTTACTTCCTGCCTTTAGTTTTCCCACCCTTGTGATTTGCTGATGTCTTTCACCTGTTCCCAGCCCTTGTGTCACCTTGTCTCCTATTTTCTCATTACACTGTGTCAGGGCTGTAGTACGGACTCGAGTCCAAGACCGAACTCGAGTCCGGACTCAAGATCGTTTTTCTATGGTCTTTTACTTGTCTCGGCCTCGGCTTTTGGTCTCAACAGAGTCCAGGTGTCTTCATTATGTTTGTAATAATATTGGAGGGAAAGTGAACACAGTTTAGACTGGATGTTGTTCGGCTTTTCACAAGTGTACACAACTAGCTAACGCTATGCCGATGTTTACTAACGTTAGCGGCACAGCATTAGCCTAGCCTGCTAGGTATCTTTGAAAACTGCCTTTGGAGTATCCTATATCTACGTCCACCTTGTTAACATAAGACCTGTAGCGTTAGTGCTCCCTTTGTATCATAATTTTATTGAATGAAATATTAAATGTAAATGTGCTGTATTTATATAGCGCTTTTCTAGTCTGAGCGACTACTCAAAGCGCTTTTACATCATACATTCACCGTTCACACACATTCACACACTGTGGCCGTACAAGGTGCCACCTGCTCATCAGATAAACACTCACACACATTCACACTCCGATGCGCAGCATCAGGGGCAACTCGGGGTTCAGTGTCTTGCCCAAGGACACTTCGACGACATGGGACTGCAGGGCCGGGGATACATATATAATATACGTTATGTGTATAAGTGCTACGGCACATCATACCAACTGCTATAATTATTATGAATCATATTTCTGTAAATCTATATCAATGTCTCTGAGTTTCAACCGGTAGCGGCAGATGGCCGCCCACCTAGAGCCTGGTTTCTGCCTGTAAAAAGAATGTTTACAGAACATAAAGTACAAAAGCCTAGTGTTTACAATATTATGTTCATATTCACATACCTTTTCATAATTCAGTCAGCTCATGAGTGGGTAAATTGTGATGGGAAACCTATAGTAAATGCCATTTCTGATTGATCTCTGATTATAATGATGGTTATGACACCTTGAACATAATTATTGAATAACGGGTTACATGACTGGCAGCAGAGTGGCATAGCTATAACAAAACAAAAGCATCCATCCAAATGAAGGGTCCTTATGTAACAGTGACCCCCCTGGGAGGATGAAAGGAAAACAGAAAAAAAAACATTTTCCCTTCAATGTGCGGAAGAGGTTCACATTCATGGGTGAAATTGGCGACACTGGGTTGCCATCTTGTTCAGTGTCTCCATAGTCCTATTGGTCTTTACTGCTGCTACGTCTTTCTGGGGAGTTGAGGCATGAGGAAGAGGGGATAGGAGGGAAGTTTGTTGTTGTCTGCTGTTTTTGTTTGTGCCAGTATTCAGCAAAGCACTGCTACCACGAGATTTGCAGTTGGAAATAGATAGGTGGGAAAATATACAGAGACATAGATATATAGAGAGGCGACACAGTGTCTGACCACAGAGAAGCAAAGAAGCACTAGTATAATGCCAGTGCCTTGCAAATCCTCTTTTATCTACAGAAACTTTTCAGAAATGGAGAAAAACGACCATTCTCCCCCACTGACACCTCTGCAATGATGGGATGAGCCGAGTACTCGGCTGAAAAGAGTATCCGGGACGGAAAAGCACTTTGCCGAGTACAAGTATTATACAAGTAATACGAGTCAATATCTGTACTCGGATTGAATAAAAGTCCTCAGCTGACCATGGCTGCGTTCTGTGATAGTCACAGCTCCTCCCCCCCCTACACACACGCTCTACTCACTCAAACACAAAACACAGAACACAGAGAACAGCTCTCCCTCTCCCTCTCTCTATCCCTCTTCCTCAGACACTCGGGGCCGCTGGTCTGTTCTGTTAACGTTTAGGGTTTCTTCAGGTTCAGGTTTGTTTTTAACTTCGGTTTGTAGTACTTACATAGTAACCAGTAGATTTCTGGTGAACGTGGGGATTCAGATATGTTGCTTGGTTTAAATGCAACTCCCGTTGAGTCTCTGCCGTCGGAGTTTTTTTTTTTTTTAACAGCTGCCCCCCACCCCTATCTCTCTCTCTGTGTCTCTCTCTTACTCACACACACACACACACACACTCATACCTGGTGTGGAAATAAAAAGAACCAAAAACAAAATCACACTGATCATAAAAAAATTAAAAGTAAAAAAGAAAGTTATATTGAGTATGAAACTCTTGTTCATTACATTTTACTTCATAATTGCAACCGCATGTGTTGTATTCATTGTTGCAAAACGTTCTGTATATAGTTTGTTTGTTACCATGACAACACCATTGATCTGAAGCTTGATGCTGTCATGTAAAAGTTTTCTAATCAGCAATAAATATAACAATTTCTGATCAACTCATATCAATTGCATGCTTAAAATAACATACTGGTTAAAGCCCCGCCCATTTCAAGACAACCGGGTTAGGCCCCGCCCAGTCCGAGTACAGATACAGATACAGAAACAGATAATGCTGTACTCGCTTACAATTACTGCAGTGCTGGCTTGAATGCTTTTTTATACATTTGAGGGGCAACGTTACCTTTCATTTTCAGTCTAAAAGAAATATAGCTTGAGGTTTCCAGACACCATGGAGTAGTACTATTCAGTAGTACTATAGCAGTATATTTCAGAGATGCTGTTTCATTTTTGCTGGGAGACTCTTTCTTTCCACAGGGATTGAGGTAAATAGAGATGCAGAAAAGTAGGGATTGATGGAGGGAATTTGAGGAAGGAGGAGTATTTTGGTTGTTGCGTTCCACCAGCTATTTAAGACTTAAAAGAGTTGCTGCATGACTCTTATAACTCTTATAAAGAAAACAGCTTCATTAAAACTGACATTTTTGACACCTCCTTTAGGGGGACACAGCTGGGAAAGTTGGCTTGCTTCCATACTAAAAGTTTATTCTTTATCAGTTAAAAACCTAGGATAAGACAAGGTTATTGTGTTAAAAATGCACTAATTTCTCAGCCAAAATCAAGGTTGAAGGCTGCATCACAGTGAGTGTTTCAACTTCATTAAACAAGATCCCACAATATTTCTCTATACGCCTAACTGAAATATATAGACTAGTTAGTTACTTCTAACATGGGATGTGATAAATTAAAATGCAAATATACAAACATGAGTTGGTAGTGAGTACTCCAACCACAGATGAAAAAAACATTAGATGTGACATCATGTACCTCATAACTAATGGGATAACTGTCCGCCATCATACCGGGGAATTGTTTACAATTGTCACCTATGGGCAACAAATGTTTTCAGCTACATAGCACCTAAATGCTTTACCAAAAGGACCAAAAAGACCAGAGATGTAGGCAATACTTTCCACATGCGTCAGTATAAAATCAATGAGGTTTTTTTTTTCATTGACAATTAAATGGAAACAGCTAATTGAACTCATTTATTTATAGTGTCAAATCACAACATGAGTTATCTTAAAACACTTTACAGATAGAGTAGATCTAGAAAACACTATAATTTACAAAGACTCAACAATTTCAATTTTCCACGAGCAAGAATTTGGTGCAAAAAACATTCTTTTTACAGGCAGAAACCAGGCTCTAGGTGGGCGGCCATCTGCCGCTACCGGTTGAAACTCAGAGACATTGATATAGATTTACAGAAATATGATTCATAATAATTATAGCAGTTGGTATGATGTGCCGTAGCACTTATACATAACGTATATTATATATGTTATAATACAGGCAAAAGAACTATGACTAGAAATAATAGTTGCAGCAGCTGCCCGAGCCAATGTGCTTACAACTTTGAGGTATCACTTTAAAAATGACCATCATCATCACTCCAACAAGTGTTGCTCCTCCACACTTCAGGGACTAATCCAGTATGTCTCCACTCTTTGAGGTCTAGGCTTTTAATCCAACGTTATCATTATTGAAGAGAGCATGCTTCAAATCTACAATTTTTCGCCGACATTTGCTTTGAAGATATGCATGAGTTGAAAAAACCAAGAGACAATGCTCCTGCGAGTCCTGTTGAAAGGCAGTGAAGGATAAAACACACACTTCACTAAGATGGGCATTATGGTTTGGGGTGACGACAGCCACTTTCAGAAAAATAATTTTTGACTTTTCATGAAACCAGTGCTATCTTCCACCGGAGAGAGAGAGAGAGAGAGACAGTGAGAGAGAGCATTTCTGTCGTTCAGTATGTGGGTGCAGATGAGTGGGGGGCAAGGGAAGAAGCATCAGCCTGTAACATGGAGCATGACATAAAACATGTGGTTTATTACACTGCACATGATAAAAACTTGTGCCTCCTCACTACCCTTGCTACCAACACAACAGACATACTCTGAAAGTCACGCCCACTATTGACTTGTACTGCCTGAAGGTGTCTCCTCATCAATTTAGTCTGCTAGCAAACAGAAAAATGCATTAAAGCTGCTGTGTGGTAATATTCACTACCAACTGGGAAAATAACCCATGACTAAGTTTTTATAGGCTTTTGCGCTGAATGTGTAGAAAAGCAGTGACATGGCATCAGTTGATATCAGTGTACATGGGTTGGATGGTATACATTTCTTCTCTTCTCCTGCCTTTAGGACATTTTTCCTGTGCTACATCTCCTTTGACTCTCTTCATCTGGCCCCCTCTGCTGTGCTGTGCCATCAAGGATGTTGCTCACTGTTTGGAAAAAAATCTTTATTTACGCATTAAATTACCTTGTAATTGAGTTTCTGGCCCCTGTTTAGCATGGGAATGAAAAGAACAGTAAATGAACAATTAGTGAGTCAAGACATGTTACTAATTAGAAAAATATAAAGCATATACTTTGATTTCAGTTGTGTGGCCAACCCATCAAAGTAGAATTGGCAAAAAAGGGTTGTTATATTATAATGATTGGGCTCTAAGGTAGGTAAAACCTTTAACTTTTTTTTTACTTTTGACTCCTTTAGACTCCATTGTGTTGCTTTCCAATGTATTTTTCACAAGATATCTATTTTGGTGATTAATGACCTAATCTCTATTTTGATATTATCACAGGGTCACTTTGCTTTTAACAATCATGTCAGCTGAATTCCCTCAATATAAACAAAATGCCTTGTGTTTGCACTTTTGGAACAGAATTTAACAACTTTCTCCTCGACATGCAAAGGTGGCAGGTTACATACCACCACCATAGGTATAGTTTTCAAAAAAAACAAACTATAAACACAACACTTATTCAGTGTTAACGTACATTTAATTGATCATTTTGCCTGGGGGGTAGTTTAATGTGCATGGCATCTGTTTAGTACTCCACTGAGTTTATATTTGCTCTACGGGCCTCATGCAAGAACATTCATATTCTTATCTTAAAACTTGTGATTGGGAGGGTGTCAGTTCAATCCCCAGACCTACAGGATAAAATCTTGGTGGGGAAAGTGAAAGACCTGTGCTTGTCCCTCCCTGTTACGGCTGCTTCCTTTTTAGGTTAGTTTAGGCTTCTAGCCAGAGAATGTGCAAATGTTTGTATGCAAATCTAGCTGTGTGGTTGCCCGTAGAGGATTGGTCTGTGTGATGGCCCCGCCCCCTTCCCAGTTCCAGTCCTTTGCTGTTGATTGGTGCGGCTGGTGTGGATCGTGCCAAACAACTCCCTGCAATCAGCCCAGTAGAGTTTAAAAAGGCTCTTGATTTATCAGTTGGGGCAGTTGAAGATAGAGATCAGTCTGCCATGCTGGCATGTCTAGTGGTCCATTTGTTGAAAGCTGTTGTTACGAGCTGTTAATGGTTAACAGTTTGTTAGAGCCTTTGTGCTGCAAGTCTTTTTGTTTCCATTCTACATGTGTTATAATTTGGTAAGCTAATGGGTGCTCTGCTCTTAGTTGTGATTAGAAATTACTTTGTTTATATAGGCAGCACCCATATAGCTCTTTTTGTGTTTTGTACTTTGATATTATATTAATTAACGTGACCTCTACTCCCTTTTTGCATTGGTTCTGCCAAATTCATCCATTTTATGTTAGACCTCAAGACCTTCAAGTCCTTCATTTTGTTGTTGATTCATTTTGCTGCAGTAGCAAAGAAATTGACATACAGTACATAACAAAGACGACAACATCAATTATAAATACAGACCAAATGGGGAAATAAATACCACAACATTACAAGTTGAAGTCCCAGTGTGCCTTATGTGCACATGTGTTACACCCTATATCACAATGGGCCAGGTTGTAACACTCCCACATTACCACCACTGAGGTGCCCTTGAGAAACTTGAGCAGCTGTCAACGTCATGAGAGCAACGCTGTTATTAAGAGTGTTTTGACATGAAGTTGACATTAAATAAAAAGAATGCGCTATTTGTCTTTGGGAAAGCAAAGTAGACCATGACTGATGGCATGAAGGGGATGAGACAGTCATAATAATAATCCAGTGATGTAATATTTTGGATATCTGCAGGGAAGGTGTTCCAGAGGGATGGGGCTGCACTACTAAAGGCTCTGTCTCCGAAGATACAGAGTCTGGTATGGGGAATGGAGAGCAGACCAGCGCCTGAGGACCACAGGTTTCAGGTGGGTGTCAATGGGGCATAGCAGGTGGTTAATAGTGGAACACAGCATTCTGAGGTGGTTTTGTTGGTTGCCAATGCCCTCATTGGCAGTGTAATAATTGGTCTTGGCTTTGGAAAGAGCTTATTTGTAGAAGCTCACATGTTCTTGTAGGCTTTCAGGTGGACAGTGAGGTCAGGTCTTTTATGAAGTCTCTCCTGTCGGTGACCAGAGGCTTTCATGGTGTGAAGTGCAGTGGTGTACCAAGAAGCTGAACAGGTGAAGGAGACAATACAAATTATAAGGAGGGCAAGAGAGCAGTGTGCAACCATGGCGTTTGGCGTACATGTAACTGCATGAAAAGTGGGATTTTGGTCAGTAAGCAGCACTGTAGATTGTCGTGGAAGTTCAGGTTTACGACTGCACACGGCAATTTGAAGGCAACACCGAAAATGCTGTGAATTGTCGGAAATTGATATGGGCCTTGCTTGGCAGTTGGCCCACCCATAACTCCTCCTAATTCTAGGGGAGGATTCAACATGTAAATGAAAATGCTGTGCGCTACTGTATACAAATGGAAATCAAAGCAGCAGGGGGAGTTTTACCAGGTGACATTTTTCTTAAAGGTGTCAACTTAATTATAAGAAAATCTTATCTGGTATAAATAGATCAGGTTCAGTACAGCCTAATTATAATTAATGTGTATGTCATTAACAATGGCCAATGTTGACAATTTATTTCAACAATTAGTTTTAATCGGGCTTTGCCACAAAAGTAAAATGTGCATTCCATGCAAAAAAACATCACAGTCTCTTAGATCTCAACCACTGTGCATAGTAGCATGACTACAGTGACCTTTTTTTTGGGCTTGCTTAAATGCACAGCGGATGTGTTAACACCGTCTCCCAGCAATGCCCTCAACAGGCAGAAATGATGCTGGGTCTGACCTGTCACTTCCCTGCAAGCTCCAAACCTCTTTTGGCTTTCCAAAAAAAGCCTGTCCTGATGGGGATAAAGCCAGGAAACTTCCACAATAACGTGTTTGAATTCAATACCTTTTTTCCACAACATTAACAGCTATAAACTGCTTTACAATGGCTCATTGTAGTTCTGCTTGAGGGTCAAGGATGGGTTCATCAAAAACTATTTCCACAACACTTAGCATATACAGATGCTGACTCTTCTGCTCTAGATCCATCCATTGAATAAGTTACATTCAGATATGTTACCCGTTTGCCTGTCATGGCAAAAAAAGTCAATGTGAGTTAAACAAGGGTACATCTGATGATACATTTTCAACACTGCATGTCTGTCAGGCGGAATGGAGACCGAGGCACCACTGTACAGTTTTTAAGAAAAGTCTTTCTGCTGACACCAAAACACTCTGATTCACATAAAGCATATCAGCTGTGTCACTGCATGACAAAATCCCAACTATTTGTTTTCCTAAAATACTACAGGGATCCATCTGTTACTTCCAGTCTATTGATGGATATCACTCTTGAGCAAAAGTATGATACAAGATTGCACAAAGTCAAACCACATGCCATAGTGTCTGTCAGTGAGTGAATGGTTGTCCAGTTTTTCCACTGATCTGCTGTAAATCCTGTAAAGCCAAATGAAATCCGTAAGGGAATTCTTCCAACCTCATAAGGTACTTTGATGTTTTCCACTCCAACTTAAATTTCATCAAGGCTTTTTTGTTGTTAAAATTCTTATTTCTGTCCACAGTCTGAATACATGTCTTGTCGCACCGAGGAGAAGGTTGTGCATTGATCTATGACGGCAAATCTGATGGCATCATGGTAACTTAAGCGGACAAGTTCTGAGCTACAAGCTCCATACTTCCGTTCAATTTTTTTCTGTTTGCCTTCATCTTTGCCCGTTTGGATAATCTATCATAGTGCGTGTGATCCTTTGACGTGCATGGCTCACTTAAGACCGCTCAAACTGCTTTCAAAACATGAGCTCGATATGTGACCAAAACAAGTTATACAACTGGCCTACTTAGACTGATAAAACAATGATAAAAACAAGTTATATAAGTGGCCTAATCAGAGTGTTTTAGAGTGTTTTATAACAAAATTTTAAGTAATTTGTATCTATATATGCAAGCTCGTCTCAAGTTCTTCAGTACAACAATGACCACGTGATTGGAGGAACCAACAAGCCTCGTCCAATCACGTGCAAGGTCATGGACACAACTCAAACTGTACTTCCAGTTATTCCATGAACTATTCAATTTATAATGTACATGAATTACTTTTCATTAACTTAACCCTCATGTTGTCCTCTGGGTACAAATCTCTACTTTCATTCATTTTGGGGCGTCTTATTCAATTTTATAGCATTTGAAAAAAAAAAGTATTACAAGTAATGAGTAAAAGTTGACATATTACAGTCTGTGATTATCCATCAACATCCATTCCTTTAATTTTAGTCAAAATAATTCCTAAAACATTAAAATAAAGAGCTAAAAGTGTTGATAAAGAGACAAAAACTAGAACAAAAAAACTTAAAAAACGTTGATTAAAAGCGTCAAAAAGTTTGATTTTTCAATTTTAACCGGAAGACAACACAAGGGTTAAGTATATCGATCTACTATCAATCTACTTAACACTTGTGTTGTCTTCCTAATAAGTATATCAAAAAATTATTAACACTTGATAACATGCAAAGTAACACTAAAAAGTAGAATTGAGGCTGGAAACTAGTAAATCACAAATAATGCTTCATGAAGCACTCCCTGTTTAACAAAGGGTTGAAAGTGCACTGAATTTCCATTTTTATCTAAATCTTTCTCTAGTGCCATCTAGTTGGGTCAACAAATACAACTAATTCATTAAGCTTTATTTGGATATCACTTCTTGGGGCAGTGGTGGCTTAAAGGTTAGAGTAACGAGCTTGTGACTGATAGGTTGTGGGATTCAATCCCCAGACAGGATAATATCTGGGTAGGGAACATGAAAGAGCAGCGCTTGTCCCTTCCTCAATACCACCACTGAGGTGCCCTTGAGCAAGGTCCTTAACCCCAACCATTCCAGTGGAACTGCTCAGTGGCAGCAGATCAGACTCTGGTTGTACTGGAGAGCTTCCAGGTACAGTGCCTTGCGAAAGTATTCAGCCCCCTTGAACGTTTCAACCTTTTGACACATTTCAGGCTTCAAACATAAAGATATAACAACAAGTGGGACACAATTGTGAAGTGGAACGAAATCTATTGGATATTTGAAACTTTTTTAGCAAATAAAAAACTGAAAAGTGGTGCGTGCAAAATTATTTGGCCCCCTTACTTTCAGTGTGCAGCAAACTCACTCCAGAAGTTCAGCGAGGATCTCTGAATGATCCAGTGTTGTCCTAAATGACTGATGGTGATAAATAGAATCCACCTGTGTGTGATCAAGTCTCTGTATAAATGCACCTGCTCTGTGATAGTCTCAGGGTTCTGTTGAAAGCGCAGAGAGCATCATGAAGACCAAGGAACACACCAGGCAGGTCCGTAATACTGTTGTGGAGAAGTTTAAAGCGGATTTGGATACAAAAAAGATTTCCCAAGCTTTAAACATCCCAAGGAGCACTGTGCAAGCGATCATTTTGAAATGGAAGGAGTATCAGACCACTGCAAATCTACCAAGACCTGGCCGTCCCTCTAAACTTTCAGCTCAGACAAGGAGAAGTCTGATCAGAGATGCAGCCAAGAGGCCCATGATCACTCTGGATGAACTGCAGAGAACTACAGCTGAGGTGGGAGAGTCTGTCCATAGGACAACAATCAGTCGTACACTGCACAAATCTGGCCTTTATGGAAGAGTGGCAAGAAGAAAGCCATTTCTCAAAGATATCCATAAAAAGTATTGTCTAAAGTTTGCCACAAGCCACGTGGGAGACACACCAAACATGTGGAAGAAGGTGCTCTGGTCAGATGAAACCAAAATCAAACTTTTTGGCCACAATGCAAAACGATATGTTTGGCGTAAAAGCAACACAGTTCATCACCCTCAACACACCATCCCCACTGTCAAACATGGTGGTGGCAGCATCATGGTTTGGGCCTGCTTTTCTTCAGCAGGGACAGGGAAGATGGTTAAAATTGAGGGGAAGATAGATGCAGCCAAATCCATACATTCTGGATGAAAACCTGTTGGAGTCTGCAAAAGACCTGAAACTGGGACGGAGATTTATCTTCCAACAAGACAATGATCCCAAACATACAGCAAAATCTACAAAAGAATGGTTCACAAATAAACGTATCCAGGTGTTAGAATGGCCAAGTCAAAGTCCAGACCTGAATCCAATCGAATCTGTGGAAAGAGCTGAAAACTGCTGTTCACAAACGCTCTCCATCCAACCTCACTGAGCTCGAGCTGTTTTGCAAGAAAGAATGGGCAAGAATGTCAGTCTCTCGATGTGCAAAACTGATAGAGACATACCCCAAGCGACTTGCAGCTGTAATCGCAGCAAAAGGATGCTTTACAAAGTATTAACGCAAGGGGGCCCAATAATTTTGCACGCACCACTTTTCAGTTTTTTATTTGCTAAAAAAGTGTAAAATATCCAATAGATTTAGTTCCACTTCACAATTGTGTCCCACTTGTTGGTGATTCTTCACAAAAAATAAAAAAATTATATCTTTATGTTTGAAGCCTGAAATGTGTCAAAAGGTTGAAAAGTTCAAGGGGGCCGAATACTTTCGCAAGGCACTGTATGAATGCGGAACTGTGTGATAGTAATCAGCGTGTTTCTGCAAAAGAGAGGCTTCCTCTCACTCAACCTACCTTGAATAAATAAAAGGTAAAAAAAAATACAATAAAATGAAGCTTTATTTGGACATCACTTCTGGAGTTGGCTAAGTTCATAAAGACCATGAATGTCAAACTGTTGTTGGCGCAAGTGGAAAAGTCAGGGAGTGAACAAAGTTATTTTCTGGGGACAATGAATGTCAGTACTAACATTTGTACCAGTCCCTCTTGTAGAAGTAGAGTTTCCCTGGATAAGTGCAAATGTTGACTATGAGATCACCAAAGATACATACATCATATGGGGATAAAGAATGTCTGAACCAAATGTCATGACAATCTATTAATAAAGTGTTTTTGAGACATTTCAATCTGGAGCAAAGTGGTTAACCAACCAACTTACCCACCGAATTTGCTAGCATGGCTAAAATTACAAAAACATCAGTATAGACAAGTTTACTCTTCCCATAAATCTTTCAAATTTGGATGAAAGCCATTCGTCTTTTCTCAAATGCTCTTTTATAGACTGTGTTTTGCTATTTTCTGTTTTATTAACAATAGCAGTGCAGAAAGGAGAAAAAAAGCTGGCAAAATGAAAACATTCTGTGCAAAAAGTGCTGTGCATTCATCATCTTATACCGCATTGTTTGACTAGAGTCTCACGGAATCACAATATAATTAAATTTTTACATAAGCTCCATGCGGAGCTGATAAAATAAACCACTATTCTGTGGATTATTTTTTCATGTGTATGTAGCAGCATCAAAACATGTTTATCATATCATTCTTAAACACTAAACAAACATAATAGAGTAAAAAAAGACATATGACCTGATTGCTATTCCAAAAAAACATTCTAATAGCTCTGCATTATAATATGCTCCTATTTTACATGTTAACACTTTAAGCTGGCAAGTAACTTCAATAAAATCAATGCAGCACAAACAATATCTTCACTGGAGAGTAAAATGTATTTATTAATTTTATCATTAAACAGACACATTGCTTGAGTTAACGGAGATGCCATGATTTTTTTTTTTTGTGACCAAATATTTTTTGCCATGAATTGGTAATATGTTTCTAGTTAGGTGAGTCATTTACCTTGTCGCTCTATAACATGAATTCTAGTGCTCCAAATCATATATGGTTGCCATAGCATGGAACAACAATGTTTTTATTAACAATGACCTGATCCAAACTCACACATTGGAAGGTTCTGATAAAGTGGTCACATCAATGTTGTAGAAAGACCACCTATGGATATCTGCTGCTGGGTGTGAATAAGTCAAATCTGTATGGAGAACCAATTTGGCCCTAGGTCAGTACATGTGTTTTATACAAATGCACCTATTTTACTTGACAAATCCAGGCTTAGAGCATTCATAATAATGTGCACAGCATCCACTTTCTCATTATCCTGGAGGCTACATAATATTTTATTCGGCTTTCTTATCCCCACAACCAACCTAAGATTGTGGGACAACAAATTTTCTTTTTCGCAAACAAGTGGATTGACCAGAAATGAATAGAACCAATATTCTGGAAGACTGTTTTCCACTTACCTTTCTAGCCATCTTAATGTATCTTTTCCTTCTACACCCTCCCAGCAACAGTAAACTCTCCTCTCCACCACCAAATTATTCCAAAGTCCTTTGACCAGAGCAAAGGCTCTAAAGCTATCTTCATCATTGAGGATGAAGAGGTTTTCATCAGGAGCATGTCAGAAAAGCTGCAAGGCTTGATGTAGTCTTACCTGGAAACCTCATACACTGCAAAATCTTGTCTCCACTTTATCTCTTTTACCATTATTCCTGAACTGTAGAGGGGTTAGCTTTGGGGTTTGTGCCACAGGCCTGCAGTCACTGATGCAAGTGGCTCATTATACAGGTATTTTTGCATCTGGGACTGAACTCAGAAGTTTAAAAAAACATTTTCACTCTGTACATTTCACCTGAAGGGACAACCAGAACAGTCAGTGTAAGCACACATTGTCCTGAATTATTAAGATAAATCTCATCTACCTTTGCTTTAGGTAAAATATGTAATTGTTTCCCACACGTTCAAACTCAGAGAAAGTCCACCAACGAGTCGAACAGAGTTGGAGAAACCTTAACGTGAAATGGCTTTATTCAGTTTTTTTTTAGTTGTTTAAATGCTCCGTTTTATTTTTGCCATCTAGTGGGCTTACAAAGCTTTGTGAAGCTTCATTAGGCCATCAATACAGTCTGCAGTCTGGCCAATGCCTGGTCCTCCTTCCCCAGTGTGGTCTGGCCAACACAAGTTCATGTTGAGGTGCTAAACTTAAGCTCCAGCTGTCTCAGGTTCCAGATCCTCTGTCATCAGTTCCTATGCTCTGACAGTCAACAGATTCTGTTCAATTCAATTCAAATCACTTTATTCATCCCCAGGGGGAAATTAAATTATTCTTTTGGTTCCACCGTTTTGTTCATTTTCTCAAGTCCTCAGGTTGTCTTCTAGTGAGGTCCTGTCTTAACGGTCATCATCCAGAGGGGTCCTGTCACCGCCTTCATCCTCTAGATTAGTTCTGTTGTCCAAGAGAGGTAGTCTGGAGAGGTAGTCCTGATCGTCCAAGAGAGGTAGTCTGGTAGGCAGTCTGCTTGAAGCCTTGAGCTCCACCTCTACCCTATCCACAGGCTGTCCACCTGGGGCCTTAAGCCCAGCCTCTACCTGCCCTCAGGCCACCCGCCTAGTAAGTAAGTAAAGTTTATTTGTATAGCACCTTTCACAGATAAAAAAATCACAAAGTGCTTCACAGTAAAATGTAATACAATACATAAGACACTATTAAAAACAAATGGAAAACATAAAAACAGAAACCATAAAAAACCCCACGTCTAACTAAACGCCTGTTTGAATAGCAGCGTCTTCAGTTGCTTTTTAAAAGAATCAACAGAATTCACACAACGTAAAAATGTAGGCAATGCATTCCACAGCCTAGGTGCCACTGCTTGGAATGAACGATCCCCTCTGGATTTAAAATGAGTCTCTGACCTGATGACCTCAGACTACGGACCGGAGTATGAAGCTGTATCAACTCAGAGATGTAGTAAGGAACTTGACCATGCAGGGCTCTAAAAGTAAGAACCAAGATTTTAAATTGAATTCTATACTGGAATGGTAACCAGTGAAGTGCTGATAAAACAGGTGTGATGTGTGCTCTTTGTTAATGTGAGTTAAAAGCCTTGCAGCAGAGTTCTGAACAGCCTGGAGACGGTAAAGCTCCTTCTTGCTCAAACAGGTAAAAAGACTGTTACAGTAATCTAAGCGAGAGGAAATAAAAGCATGAATGATCATCTCCAACTCACCATTTGACACCAGTGCTCTTAATTTGGATATATTCCTTAGTTGGAAGAGTTTCTGTTTTATCTGAGTTCAGGAGTAGGAAGTTGTCACATAACCACTGTTTAATACTGGTCAAGCAGTTAGTTAAGGAATACAATTTATGGAACTCAGTTTCCTTGAACGAGCAGTAAAGTTGAATATCATCCGCATACAGATGGTACAATATGTCACTGAAATGACTAATTATCTGTCCTAGAGGGAGTATATACAAAAGGAACAGGATGGGTCCTAAGACAGAACCCTGAGGTACCCCACATGACAACCCTGCAGTTTCAGACATGATCTGATTTACATAAACACTAAAACTTCTACCAGAAAGGTAGGATGAAAACAATTTTAAAACTGATCCAGACATCCCAACCAGATCATGAAGTCTATTTATCATAATATTATGATCAACAGTATCGAAAGCAGATGAAAGGTCCAAGAGAACCAAAACAGTGTATTCTTTAGAATCAGCTGACATCAGAATATCACTAGAAACTTTAAGTTTTTAAACTTTAAGCCTGAGGTCTTCAGTTCCGCATTGGCCCTGCCTCCAGGCTGCCAGCCTGAGGTCTTTGCACTGCCTTTGCACTGCTATCCAATTGAGGTATTCTGCTTCGATAGGGGTCATTCCTTTTTACCTGGACACTTGGCCCTGAGTCCCTCCTCTGGATCCCCTTCAGCCAACCTGCTAGGTGGACATTTTTCTGTCCTCGTCAGCCCTGCCTGACTGGTCTCCTTCTTTTGGGTCCTTTTTTGAAATCTCAAACCGTGACAAGAACTGATTTTAGCAAAGTTCACAGTGAGGGAAGATAGAGGTTCCAAGAAAAAAGGAAAATAGAAACTAAAAACTTGGCTATACACACATTTTCTCTGAATTGACAAAGTTCCTTCAGAGCCATAGAATACATTATACAACTGCTTTCACAGAATCTAATCCCATAGTGACTATCATGGCTGACATTTTGGCAGTAATCTAAAAATAAATGTTCAGAGCTTTAACTATGATAATAAAATTATATGGTTCAGTGTCTGCCCGGCTACTTGTGTTTTTCCTTATAAGCCAAAATCACTCACTAAACGTGAGTTCCCAATTTTGTAGTGCTTTTCGAATGTATAGTGAGAATTATTATACCTTACATAGTGGATTGAAAGTATCTCATCATGCATCCATAAAAGTGGACAACGACATATACCATTGTGCTGAAGGAAAACTAACAGACGAATAAGAGAAGGAAAAGCAAAATGTAATTCATTTTTGGTTTGACTTGCGATATGTTGAAGTTTGTTTTGGCAGATTATGTAATAAATGGTGAATTAAATATGTTACACCATTAGAGAACAAATTAGGGCCTAGCCCCTAAACCTAGCCTGCTAACTTCAGCTAGTTGACGTCAGATGGCACTTTTCTGTACATTACGTGCCGCTAAAGTCAAACTAGATAGGGTAAAAAATGTAGCGAAAAAACATTTCTCACTGGGTCTCGAGGCAGAGGTGTGGTCACAGTTACATTAGAACTTTGCGGTTCAGTACTGAGAAGGTTGTTTACAATGTAAATACAGTTATTTGTTTTAAAATATTAAAACTGATAATGGTGTAATGAAATCAATTATGTGGCTAAAAGTGTGCCTTAGTTTGCCCAGATAGGGGTTTAGTCTGACACAATGAAAGTTATTTTTTACACTATTCAGAAATCATATAAGTATATATGTATTTTATATATAAATATAAAGGCATAGCATCATCTTCATCTTTTCCCTTAAAAGTTGACAACACCTTGTCGCTAGTGAAGGCCAACAAATGAAGCTTTGTGTCTGCCGGAGTCCACTAGGTTTAAAGAAAAAAGCTAAAGAACTGGCTATCCATTATGCTTTCAACCTTTGATAAACAAAAAGCTCGATCTAATGGACTCAGAAAATAAAGAAAATGGTTCACCAACATTCGGTGAAAATAATCGAAAAAATGTGTTTAATACCAGCAGAACAGTACATCACAATGTACTAACGTAATACGTAGCATATTATTTTGGAAACATATACTCAGCATAATATGTATTTATCACAGAAATGTATGTCAGTAGTTATTATGTATGGTCCACCAGCCAATGTTGTTCTGACAAGTTTTTAATTGTGCGACAGCTTTAAATAACTGCGCTGAGATGATCCTAGAAGGGGACTAATATCCTTACCATTGAACTCCCTTTATAGAGAGTAAATGGTAGTGAATGAGTGATTTTAGACACAGCAACTGTATCTATTGGTCAATGGACGTCAGTATTTTGCCAACAGACAGCCTACTTCCTTTCCAGTAAAGCCTTCCATGTGGATTGGTGGTCATGATGTTCTGGCAGTTGGGTGAATTATAGCCAATTGGTTGCATAATCAACCCACACATTCATCATAGATGTTGTTCCCCTGGCAACCCTGTTAAATAAATTAGTCGCTCAGTCGTTTCTGCTGCACTCTGATTCCTGTGATGCCCTTTAATTCTCCCTGTTGCTGGATCCATCTCTTTCCCTCTGTCACTCCTAGTTCCTGTCTTTGTCTTTATCTGTCCCTCAGTCATTTTCACCGTTTCCCACTTTCTGTTTCTACCTATCGCTTTGTCCTTTCTTGTCTATTTTCTATTAGTTCACTGCTGTGTGCCTCTGGGTGTCCTGTGTCTTCCTCTATCTGTCTAGACATCCTCCCACCTCCCTACTTTCACCCTCTTTACTTCTTTCTCACTTTTGCCACATTTGTCTTTCCTTTCTTGCGCAATGTTACTGACGCTCTGAAGACATTAATTCAGGCTCCAGAGAGCAACAGAGTTCACTGATGGCTTTGGCTAACTGCTTCCACTCCCTCGGATTGTAATAATCATATTGAAAATGTATAGTGTTTCCAGGGAGCTCAAAGTTAAAAAATTATGTTTGCAATACAAAGTCAAAAAAAATGTGTGTATACAGTAATATATAAATGTATTTACGTGTAATATAAGTGTAATTTACGTGTTTGTTTTTTGGGTTGGTGTGGCTTACCTGTGTCAAGGAGTTTCAAAGTGAATATAATGCTGAAGGGACACATGTCGCTGTGGATCAGTCACAGTGAGAGACTGACTGACTCAGGGAGAGTCAGTGGAAGAGGATGCGTTTCTGATTTGTCGTGACATTTTCCCACCAAGTTGTGTTAATGTTAGGTCTGCATGTTAATTGTCTACAAATGAACTGTCAACTGATGGTTGACCCTGTTTGACACAGCAAAGAAAAGAAAGCTGGGAAGCAGTGCCTAAAGTCAACTTCAAAAGTAGGCCTCTAATCCTTAACTCCAGTCTGGCAGTCTAGCGTTAGCTTCCGCACTTTTCTGCTCTAGACATTTCTATTCAATTTCAATTTTATTTAGAGTATTGAATCATAATAAAAGTTATCTCAATACACTTTACAGGTAGAATAGGTCTAGACCACACTATAATTTACAAAGACCCAAGAATTCCAGTTCCGGTTTTGTTTAAAGGAAATATCCTAATAAAAAATAACTCCTAGATTTCTGACAATAGTGCTGTAGGCCAGGGCAATACCATCCAGAGTAGCTATAGCTTTAGATAATGAGGTTTGGAGGTGTTTAGGGCCCAGCACAATAACCTTGGATTTGTCAAAGTTTAACATCAGAACACTTTAGGTCATCCAGGATTTTATGTCTTTAATGCATGCTTGAACATAAAAATTCAGTTGATCAAGACAGTGGAAACTATAACTTAATCAATATTTCAAAACATTAGCTCATAAAACAAATTGTGTGCATGTTTCAATACCACTGGTATTGACTACGTGAAAATACACTTCACTGTGTCCAGAATTATTGCCTATTTACTATTTAGTACACATTTACTGTCCACCACTTTTGTCCTTTACAGTTTTTACTACTTCCAATCATTTTCAGAATTATGTCTAATTTTGTCACAACTCTACACAAAATTCCCAAAACTGCCCACACAAAATGCCTCATATCTCGTTCAAAAATTAAACACAAAATGAAGTATCTGCATCAAATGGCAAACCCGTTTTTAATGTAAATGTATATAGCGCTTTTCTAGTTTTAACAACTACTCTAAGCATTTTTTACATTCAGTAGTACAGGAACCATGGGGCAATCTCTTCTCCGGGCTGGGTCTTGCCAAACATCCAGGGCCATCTAGCATGGCCTACCCAACCTTGGACAGAGGCAGCCTCTATGTCCCCACATGCTTCCTCCACAGCCTGGGGGGCGGCATGCGTACATAGGGTTGTCAATCGTCGACTTTCCAGCAGCAGGCTGAGAAACATTCATTCCCCGGGATTTAGAAACATAGAAACTACAAACTGTGGATGGGTGCCAAACCAGTTTTGGACCAGAACAGCCCAGTGCAAACTAACTTTGTCCCATAGTACCACAAATCTAGCAGGCTCCGGATCTGGATGTAGATATAGGGCCATCATGGTGTGAATTGCATCCAGAAAAGTATATGCATATGGGCGGTGTTGCGAAAGCAGTGGCCTATTAATATAAATAGGTTGAACTATTTCCTCCAAAGCAGGTCCCTGCATGACACAACACATCTTGTTATGGTAAGCGTATTGTCTCACTTCCGGTGTTCCTTTGTTACAGACACTACTTTGCTGCTCCAGCAAGAACTTACTCAACTCTGCTTTATTGTTTAATTTAGCGGCTATTTGCCTGGATTTCATTTATACTAAACTAGTTATACTCAAGCACTTATAGTTCTCTTATCTTACAGCATCTGACTTGCTGATCTCACAATTTTTCAAACCCTGTTAGCTACTTTAGCTTAGCCATTAGCAATGGCTAATCCTTTTCCCTCTCCTCCTCTCCCTTGCTCGGTGTGTCAAATGTTGAGCTATTCCTCTGCCTCCTTTAGTGATAATGTAGTTTATTTGCTGCTCTTAGTGAGTTGGAGGCACGGCTCTGCACCATGGAATCAAAATCATATGCTTCCGTAACTCAAACAAAACTGAAGTTATTGTGCTAGGCCCTAATCACCTCCAAACCTCATTATCTAAAGCTCTAGTTACCCTGGATGGTGTTGCCCTGGCCTTTAGCACTACTCTAGAAATCTAGTACCCAGATAGCAGACAGATTTGGACCTAATCTGGGCCACTTTTGGCACTTACGGCTCAGTTACGGCACTGGCAAGTGTTGTGTGGGCCAAATGTGGCCCAAATTACATGAGCCGGACCTAACTTGTGTTATGGCAGCTATTGTATGGGCCAAAAGTGGCCCAAATGTCATGAGCCGGGCATGAAATAGGTTACGGCAAGTGTTGTGTGGGCCAGACTTGGGCCGAATGTCATGAACCGGACCTAACTTGTGTTACGGCAAAAATTGTGTGAGCCAAAGGTGGCCCAAATGTCATGAGCCGGGCATGAAATAGGTTACGGCAAGTGTTGTGTGGGCCAGACTTGGGCCAAATGTCATGAGCCGGACCTAACTTGTGTTACGGCAAAAATTGTGTGAGCCAAAGGTGGCCCAAATGTCATGAGCCGGGCATGAAATAGGTTACGGCAAGTGTTGTGTGGGCCAGACTTGGGCCGAATGTCATGAGCCGGACCTAACTGGTGTTACGGCAAATATTGTGTGAGCCAAAGGTGGCCCAAATGTTATGAGCCGGGCATGAAATAGGTTACGGCAAGTGTTGTGTGGGCCAGACTTGGGCCAAATGTCATGAGCCGGGCTTGAAATGGGTTACGGCAAGTGTTGTGTGGGCCAGACTTGGGCCAAATGTCATGAGCCGGACATGAATATGTCACAGCAAGTGTTATGTGGGCCAGACTTGAGCTGAATGTCATGAGCCGGGCTTGAAATGGGTTTTGGCAAGTGTTGTGTGAGCCAGACCTGGGCTGAATGTCATGATGGGCTAGACTTGTGTTATGGCAAGTCCTGTGTGGGCCAGTGCAATCACTAAACTAGAGAGCAGCTTTTCCCCCCAAAGCTCCAATGAATATTATTTATTTATGCCTACTAGGCTATGTCTGCTACTTAGCAGAAGTGAGTTACAAACTCTATTTTACTTTACAACCTGTTTTAATTATTGCTATTATTAGGTGAAGGCAAGAATTGTGTGTAGGCCAGAGGTGGCCGAGTGTTTATTACAAAAAAAAAAATAATAATTAAAAAAAAAAAACATATCTAGCATATATATATATATATATGCTAGATATGTTTATATATATATATATATATATATATATATTTGCACCCTGTGTATGTGTGGTTGGATTGTATTTTTCTTACAACACCAAGATTTTACCTTTTAGCTACCACGACACCGCTGACTGAAACACACGTTCTGTCAGAGCGTCTAAACGAAAAATTATAAAGTCAATACTTATAACGTTAGCATTGTTTTCAAAAACAGTTGCTAAATGCCTCAGCTCACTGACAACTTCACCGTAGGTAGCCATCTGTGTTGTGTCTATGGCCGGTGGCATGTAGATTGACCGAGGGAGTAAAATGCTAACCAACCAATGGGCAGAAGTTAACCCCTTAAGACCCGCCCCTCCTCATTTGCATAATGAGGCAGAAATGCATGTAGAAATGTAAAAGTGACAGGCAGAAATGTAAAAGTGACAGGCAGAAATAAATACCAGGGGTGAAAATAAATAGGGTAGAAAATGCAACGGAAGAATAAAACAGACAAAAAAATTAAACACACACAGAAATAAATACATTTAAAAAATAAGTAAGGAATAAATAAAGTTGAAGATTATAACGGACAATAAATAAATAAGGTAATTATTACAAAGGTGAATAAATAAAGAAGCTAATTAAAAGAGATATATACATTTATGTCTCACTGTATAATTTAATTTCTACCTACATTTATTTCTTCATTGTATTTTTTGGGGCAATTAATTGTGTGCTTATTTATTTATTGAGCATTTATTTATTTCTGTATTTATTTTTAAATATGAAAGACACGGTCCTCCATAAAAATGTGTTTGTCACTGAAATAAAAAATAACTGTGAAATATAAAAAGACCTATAAAGGTCCCTAAGAAGGTCCCTAAGTGTCAGGTTACAGCAGGCATTTGCGCCGCATGCGCATTTGCGCGTGTATTCGCAGGCGCGCTCTCTGCTTCGCGGTTAAAAAGTCCGGTGTCCGTCTCTGCAGTCTATGGGCTTACTGGTAAGTAATTATTATACTGTTAAAAAACATTTAACTCTACAATACAAATTGTAATGCGATATTAAGAGTGTTGGTTTGCTAGTAGACGTTAGAAGCATGACTGAAATGATGTTTAAGTATGTTAGCTGACTCTATTAAATAAGCTAACGTTAGCTAGCTAAAGTTATATAAGCTAGGTAATGTTAGCTAGCTAAAATCAGCGCCAGACGCCATTTTAGGACACTGAAGTTGCACGTATGTTTAACCGACATGTGAGATTTATTTAGATATGTTTTTTTGTGCACTTCAAACAGGCATAAGTTGCAATAGTTTTTGTTTTCAGTGCATTTTTGTTAAAAAGATGACTTTATAAATGCATAAATATGTACCCTATAATTTTTAAAAAGGCTACACATTATGTACTGGTTCACCATTATTTCAAAAAGGTACGCAGTGTATGTTCTCACTAAATTGCTCTCAAATGTAAGATTGTTATATCATAATAGTAGAATAAGTACCCCTTAGTTCTATAATACTTACAGTATAAATATTTAATTCCCCTGGTCCCCTTTATTCCCCAAACTTAAAATATTGTTCCCTTATACTTATATTGTAAGTACGTTATAGGTACATTATAATTACCGAAGCTTACACTGTAAAATCGCTTTAATTACGCAGTACTTTCCGGGCTGTAATCTAAAGCGTTACCAATATTTTCTATGGTAATCTGAATGTTTTTACACTACATAGCCTGATTTGTTAGATATTTTCTATGGCTTAAGTTATTATTTTGATTTGTGGATAAAGAGAGATTTCTAAAATACCCTTTGTAAAAATCAATGACTATAACATGGAAAAAAATGAAGCAAGAGTTAAACCTGGTTCAGTAAATGTAAGTTAACATTGTGCATGTTAGTCTCATCAAATTTTCAGAAAACTCGTAATATAACAAATCATTATCTCAATGTAAGTAACTGTTAATATTTATTAATTTGGGAAATTTCATTGTGATATCTATTAGTTAAAGTTAAGTTTACTAGATTGTTGTTAATTGCTGTAGCAACATGCCATTTATTGGGCACATATAAACAGGTTTTCTTGCAGATCATTTTATATGTGCCATATGCATGTGCATAGAAGAATTATAAATTATTCATAACTGTAATGGACGCTGCACGTTACGTTAAGAAGTAACTAAAAGTAAAATATATATGCTGACTGTTAATGTTAACTAATATCTACCTTTGTTATTGTGTCCCCACCTCTGTCTCTCTCTGTACAGATTAGATCCACAGGAACATTTCTGAAGGGGTGAACTGGAGAAACAGGTGACATGGACTATTACAAGCATAGCAATTTAAGGAGGAAGGCTAGGAAAAGAGTGGATAATTTAATGCAAAAAATATATTATATTATTTATTATATATATAAATTATGTATAAGGTAATTCAATCCAATACGATTATCTCTCTCACAAAGAACCATAAATGGCAGCAGACATGATTTTTTTTAACTATCCTTCATTGGAAAAATCTCTATTCTATAATCCCCATTAGCACTGGCTTCTCTGACTGTGGTTCCATTCAACTGTACATTATAAAACACTGACTATTAAATAAACTAAATAAAAAAACTGCAGATTAACAGTGCTCAGTGTTTCCCACAGAATAACAGTATTACTGTGGTGAGGGGTTATTTGTACAATTAGAAAAACAAAATAGGCAACAAAGTGGCTCAATCTAAAATGACTATGATACGATATCAAGAATCAAATGGGTTTTTTTATGCACTGAAATGTGGTCAGATGTTTGGTTTGGATGCTTCCACTCCAGGTGGAACATATTTTGTCTCTGACAGAGTTTGATTCTACTTGAACGTCTATCTCCTCTGTCATCTAAGTCAAATTAGCTACATGTGACACTTAATGCTTGCTGTCTTTTCCCCTTGTTTAACAGACGATTACCTTGGCACAAAGAGGAGGTACAGCCATTAGGGACACTGTTTGGAGAATGATGGGATACCTCTTGACCAATGAACTTGCCAGACAGATGAATTGGAAAGGAGCCAATGGCAAGGCAGCCTTCAAGTTGTTGCCACAGCTTTCACTGACATTTGTGCATTTGTTGGAATTTGCTGCTTACCTCACCCACAAACATGCATACACCTACACCTTTGGCCCTGTTTCAGAAAGCAAGTTCTTAACTCTGAGCCCGCATTGTTATCCTCTAGATTTCAGAACGTGACGTGTGTAAGGGAAAGTGGGGAAGTTTGTCAGAAGTGACGTAATTCAGCTGCATAACTTTACAGCAGGGGTATTCAATTAGAATACAAAGGTCCAGTTAGAGAAAATTTCCCAAAAGGTCCGGAACATCAAAACGACTAACTTGCGCTGTCATTCAGTACCCTAACGTATAGTTGTATCAACATATGTTTTTAGTCAACAACTGACAATATTTCAACCATATTCAGTTTTTACATCAAACTGGAGGGATAACAATTAAAAACTACTCTAATAATAAAGCTTTCTCAGACTGTTGTTGGATATAGGTTATCCTGGCCACAAAATGTGTACAAAAACATAAATATTGCTCAACATTTAGCATGACTTTATTATATAAATTGGCCTTATATTAACTCCCCAGACCCAATCCAGTGTCCCTGTGTCATGTACATTTGCACTCACTAAATAAATACTTTACTCTTACTTTACTTTATTTTGCTCAATCCTGTAATTTAGTTTGCCTGAGACCAGCACCAGAGTAATCCTAAAAGTCAGAGTATTATTTTTCAGAGCCCTATTGCAAGCCTGTGTTTTTTTTCAGCTCACACATTCTCACCTTATCAACCCTAACCACTTTGCATGCCTGTCCTGAACGTTGACTGGTAAATGCATATGACATATCTGAGCTTGACAGTGGCATCATGTATATTGTATGTATGTTATATTGACTTTCAGTGTCACATTGCTTTAAAATTACGTACTAGAATCACTGACTATATATACAAAATTACTAATGTCTTGTTTCAACTGATGTCAAAAGTTCTAAATTCTTGTCTTACTGATAATATTTTACTATAACTTACACAACCAACTATGTCATTTTAGAGGCTGTACGAAGAAACAGACTTACAGCAACATCAACAGATCAAGAAACTGAACTGTGGATTAAAAGTTGGCTCCATCTTCCTGGAGACAGAGATGGAGGACGCCGTGCTAGGCAGCGAACTGTTAACTGATGTAACTGAGACAGTCTACTTGTTAGGAACAATGCTATAGTTCAGCATACTTTCAGCTACATACTTTAATTGTGACAAATTTAAAGTTTAATTTGTTTTGTTAACTTTGTTCAATGTGGCTTAGTTTTATTCTGTTTTCAGCCATTATAATGGGTGTTTTTTTGCGCGAGTTAGAGTGGATGACATTGTCGTGAAGAAACCTTCAGAAAATCTAACATTTTCTATTTAGCTCACTGTCCTTTAATTTTAATAAATGGAAATGAATAACAAAAGCAGTCATTGTTTGTTACTAGAACTGCTCTATTACAAGGTGGATTGAGGATCAGGAAGAGGTTTTGAACGTTGTGAGATGGTAATGCAAAATTGTTTTTGGTCCTTATCTGATTGTGGACCTGTGGTAACTTGTCCTGGTCCATACATAATTGATGTCCATTTTCTAGGTTCTGAGCTGACACACAGCATGATTCCCCTGGCACACGGCTGGTACATAACTGACATACGGCTCATAAGTTAAGGGTGTGATTAATTCCTCTGGCCCATACCTGGCCCGCAACATAGGTGACGGGATGACATGGCCCTGATCTGGCACACATCTGGCTCTTTAGAGGCCTGACATCTGGCACATTTAAGGGGAAGCCTGGCACACATCTGGCCCATTATATGGCTGACATCTGGCACATTTAATGGGAAGCTGTGATTAAGTATTTTGGCCCATACCTGGCCCACATCTGGCCGGCAACATAGGTGAGAGTATGGTATGGCTCTGATCTGGCACACATCTGGCCCATTAGATGCCTGACATCTGGCACATTTAAGGGGACGCTGTGATTAATTCCTTTGGCCCATACCTGGCCCGCATCTGGCCGGCAACATAGGTGAGAGTATGGTATGGCTCTGATCTGGCACACATCTGGCCCATTAGATGCCTGACATCTGGCACATTTAAGGGGACGCTGTGATTAATTCCTTTGGCCCATACCTGGCCCGCATCTGGCCGGCAACATAGGTGAGAGTATGGTATGGCTCTGATCTGGCACATTGAAGGTGAAGTTCTTTTGGCCCATGTAAGGTGAACATTATGGTACATTTATTTGGCCCAGATTTGGTCCACATCACACCTGACATCTGGCCCATATAGGGTGAACCTGTGGCTGAGGTTAGGCAGCCACACTCACCCTGAGTCAACGCCGTAAGTCAAGGCCAAATGTGGGCCATAACAGAATTTCAGATGTGGCCCATATAAGGTGGATTTGTGGCTGAGTTAAGGCAGCCACACTCACCCTGAGTCAACGCCGTCAGTCAAGGCCAAATGTGGCCCATAAAAAAGATGCAAATATGGGCCAAATTTGGGCCGAATATTTATTGCTATCTGCCCATTTGAAACAAACCTCAAGAACAGCCTGTTTCCATCTTCGTAACATTGCCAAAATTAGAAACATCCTGTCTCAAAACAATGCTGAAAAACTAGTCCATGTATTTGTTACTTACAGGCTGGACTACTGAAATTCCTTACTATCAGGTTGTCCAAATAAGTTCCTTAAGACTCTCCAGCTGATCCAGAATGCTGCAGCGCGTGTTCTGACAAGAACTAAGAAAAGAGATCATATTTCTCCTGTATTAGCTTCCCTGCTTTGGCTTCCTGTAAAATCCAGGATTGAATTTAAAATCCTTCTCCTGACCTACAAAGCTCTAAATGGTCATGCACCATCTTATCTTAATGAGCTAATGAGCTCACCCCTTCCCTTCTTTGCTCTTCTTCATAGTTGTCAGATTAATCTACCAGACAATCAATGAGATAATCAAAGTAGAGGGAGGCAAGCCAGTACAGCCCGATCCGGCAGGGGAGAGTTGTAACCCAGGCTCCTCTCCTCCTCTCCTCCTCTCTTACTTATGGTTTTAGATTGCTGGGGGACTTCCTTTAACGCACTGAGCTTCTCTTTCCACTCTCTTTCCATCTGTGTGCATCCTTGTCCCAGAAATGCTTGCTACTCTGAGAAGCTTTTTCCCCAGAGTCCTTATGTCTTTTTTTTGCCCAGCATGTTTTCTTGGATTAGGGTGGCACCTAAATCATGGTTGCAGCTGTCCCGATGGTCCTGCTCCGCACCCTGCTATGCCCTGTTACATCCTCCTACGCTCTGTAGTGCCTTGCTACGTCCTGTTGCACCCTGCTGTGCCCTGCTACATTCTGTAACGCCCTGCAGTGCCCTGCTATGCCATTAACTACTACAACTACTATTTCTAGTCATAGTTCCATTATCTCTATTGTGACTATTATTGCCATTGTTCATCACACCACCAACTGGCACCGTCAGACACCGCCTACCAAGAGCCCGGGTCTGTCCGAGTTTTCTCCTTAAAAGGAAGTTTTTCTTATCACCAAGATTTCTTCGTTAAAGGAGTTTTTCCTCGCCACTGTCACAATAAATGCTGGCTCTTGGGGGAATTACTGGAATTCTCTTTGTAAATTATAGAGTGTGGTCTGTAAAGTGTCCTGAGATAACTCTTGTTATGATTTGACACTAAAATAAAATTGAATTGGTTGGTTAGGGATCAGTTAAGCAATTAGTGTTTGCCCATGTGAGGACTGTATGTGTGTAACCTGGTGAATAAGTGTAGCATTTTGATTGGTTATGTTTGGAAAAGGAAATCAAGTCCCTTCCTTTTAGATTTTTGTGTTTTAGGTAGAGAATGTTTTGTCCCATTAAACTGATTCTAAAGGTAAACAAGGATATGGTATCTGACTTGTAATGCTCAGTAAGTTTCAGTGTGTGTCTGTGTGTGTGTGTGTGTGTGTGTGCGTGTGTGTGTGTCTGCTGTACCTAATCAGTGAATTCCACAACACCTCCTGGCAGCTGACGTCTCTGGTGAAGTCTGCCAGCGTGATGAAACTCTGGATGCTGGACGTCACGTAGTAGATCTGGGTTGGATTGGAAACCTGATGCACGAACACAACCCGTCAAAATGGGAAAACTCCTTAAGATTTTAGTCTGATTATTGACTTATTTGGTTTAGTGACAGGGAAATAGATGTCTTCTTCTAAAAAGACCAAAATCCCATGAAAATCAAAAGCTGCAACAAAAAATCTAATTAAAAGCTCAGTGCATGTTGATTGTTTATCTGTGATCTTCTGATTCTCGCACATAATTTGTTACAGTATTCTGGAGTTTGTGTTTTAAAAGAAAATGATATTTCTTGCCAAAATAAACAAAAATCAACAACTTTGTTTCTTGTGTCTGGGTGTTTTTATGCAGATTTACTCACCCAAGCCAGTCCTGCCGAACCGGGAAGCTCTGAAAGCTGATGACCTGCGTCACATCACATGACTGATGCGTTTTATTACTACAGAAAGAGAGAGACGCACAAACACAACAGGCTCACTAAACGTGACAGGTGTGAAGCTGTGAAGTCTGTGTGTGGCCCATTTTTCAGTCATATAACTGTCATTGATATTTGAACAGAGCTGTTACGGTGAGTGTGTTTCCATCTCTGTTTTTAAGCATTTCAATTGGAAAATTGAAAACACCAGCAATTATGAAATGCCCAAATATTGCACCCTTCTGCAAGGATTTAATGGCACCCAACCTAAGAATTAGCAACACCAACTGTTTATCTTGACACACTTTACTCCGTATTAGAGCTGAAATGATTAGTTGATTACAGTGATTTATAAGTTGATCGACAAATAAATATCAGCAATTTTAATAATTGATTGTTTCAGGCATTGTCAAGCAAAAATAGTGCTAAAATGTTACATCTCACCATTCCAGTTTGGATTTTTGTCCTAACACAACATCACCTTGAAGATGTTACCAAGTGGTAAATTGCACATTTTTCAATATTTAGTATTGAAGGATGAATTAAATGATTAAAATATTAATGGTCAGGTTAATTGATAATGTAAATAATGGTTAGTTGCAGCCCTAACATTCGCACATCAGGAGTGGATGTAAGTGTGCATTTATTTTTTTAATTTTTGTTTTCTTTTAATGATTTCATTTAATTAGATTTTGAATTAAAATTGGAGAAAAAAACATGACTATTGAAGCAGGGTCAGCCTTATATGTGGAAATAGGTGAGTTGGACTGTTGGTGAGTTGTTGTGGAACTATTGTTTAGGTGTTGTTTGAAAATGTCCAATAATAATTAAAAACATACGCAGCTATTCACAGAACTAAAAACAAAAAAGTCTGATAAAGAATAAGTAATCAAACATCACAAATATGATGAGACATTCAGTGCCAGCTTTAGGGCTACAACATTTAAAGAGCCCCTATTACACTCATTTTTAGCATTATATTTGCACTCTTGGGGTCAACTAGAATAGATTTACATGCTGTTCAAACAAGCAAGTTTTTCACACTGCCCATTGCTGCAGCTCCTCTGCTTGAAACAGCGCTTCGCCTCCCTTCCAGAAAAGCCCAGTCTTCTCTGATTGCACAATTGGCCCTCTCTGTTGTGATTGGTCAACCAAATTCAAAGGAGCCACTGGGCGGGATGTGCTGGCTCAGGCAACACACCTATGGGCTGGCATTCTCCATCAGTGACATCACTAATTGAGGAATTTCAAACAGGAATGCTAAATGGCAACCCAGCATTTCAAGCAGTTGAGAAATAGTACTGTCTGTGGGAGAAGAATCTCCATTTGGAGTGAAATGTGTTTTTTCTATTCATCTATTAAACACACAAAACAAAAAGCATAAAAGGGGCTAAACAGTATTGAGATTTAATCCCCAGCCGTCTCCTGTGATCGTTGTGGTTTTGAATAAGAACTTAGAAAATGTGATAATAATGGTGGACTGAGTCCTGCATAGCCAGTGTCTGGCTCACAACCTGGACCACGGGTAGCTTCTTTGTCCTCTTCCTCAATATGATTGACTTTTATTTCTTTGTCACAAACAATGTTTCAGTGGTCTGGAATAAGTGCAGTTACCACTTGTCAGAGGTCTTCTCAACGTTTTCTCTGTGAGAAAACAGATCAAGTTTCAATATCACAGTGAATCCGTGTACCATTCGTTCATTCGTTTTTCAAAATAAAACCAAAACTCAAAAAACAAATAAATGGCTTGTTTCCTCAATATTCGTTTCCAAAACCAAAAGGAAAGAACGGATAACAACTCGTTTTTTCAATTTACAATGTTGTGCTCAAATGGAAAAATGGAAAAACAGATAACGAGCGTTTCACCCCGTTTCATCCAATTTTTATTTTTTATTTGACGCAAGATGCTTGACCCGGATGTGACCTTAACTCGTGGGACACCGACACGACCAAGAGCAGCTTATGTTGTAGCTAGCAGGTAGCAACTAATAAACAGAAATGGACATTTTTGTGCTTTTTTGTGGAAGTAAGAGGGTTACTCTGAAGCCTGAAGACATGATCACAGAGAAGATATCGGTTATTTTCCAGGTATGTATTCTATATAAAGCAATATAATATAACGTTATGGTGTTTTAAATACTTGTGGGCACGCATATCTTTAAGTTTAAAAAAAACATCTTGCTAAGACATCTGTCATTACTGTTACTACTTTCTTTTGCTACAATTTGAGAAGGTGTGTCCAACTCTGTTTACTGGTATTCCTTATCCTGCATATTTACCATCTGTTCCTGCTGCACCTGCAACTTATCAGCTAAATTAAGCTTTTTTCATCCAGGAACTTGATAACCAGCACTGCGTTGCGTGCTTATTGTTATCACTGTATATTAGGGTTCAACAATTAATATAAATATTGCCAAGTGCACTATCCAAATCACAGGAACTGCAATTTTTTTGTATTATTTGTTCCCATCAATATTCAGGAATGTCTTAATTGCTGAAGTCCTGAATGGAAAGCTAGACACCACCAAGATGGTTACAGTCCGCTTCTCAGAGTTTGAGGCTTGTGTGGCAAGTAAGGTGAAAGAGGCCCTTGGACAACAGGAGTCATTTATTTTGACAGATAGTCAGGGCAACGAAATAATTGACTCTGATGGTACTAGAGGTATGTTTTAAATCATTGCTGTGTAAATATTTTCTGCAGCCGCATTAGGAACTTAAGTGCACTAATAGTCCACACATTTAGCATCTGAAGTACAACTAAATATTCTCACATTAAAGTACATTTTGCAGTAATAGCTTTGTTGGGTGCTTCAAATCTGTTTATAGTGTCCTATGTTTAAAATCCCTAACGTCCATATAGGATATAAGTTATCAAAAAGTCAGCAAATATTCAGTTAAAACATAAAATGTCTTCTTTTTTTCATTGCAGGGTCAGCATACTGGAAGCAAAATTCCAGGAAAATATTTGCAGTGCCTGAACCACAGATGGAACTGCTACAAGTCAATAAAAGGAAGAGGTTGAGGTAACTGAAAATTATTCTATTTTTTCTTTTGATAACATGATGCTGTGTGTGGAAAAAACAAAACAAATTATTGAGGTGTAATTAAATGTTACATTGTACACTTTTAATGTGTTTCAGTCGAAGAGAAGATACTGGCCTTCAAGAGGTTATGGCAGACATTGAAGAGGTTGTGGAAGCAGCCCAGGGACTAAAGGAAGTGACGAAGATGATTAAGGATTTGAGTGGATTTGCACATTCCACAGTGACAACAACCCTGTCTCTTTCAGAGGCTGAAGTAGCTTCTTTAAGAGCGGTTTTTGCCTGTCTTGTCTGCAAAGGTTAGTTTTACTAGATTTGACATGCTGTGTGGATTTACGTTATTTGGTCATTGTTGTTTGGGTTTGGCCTACCTACTGAACATAAATGAAGTGCATTTGTTTTTTTAACCTACAGGTCCTCTAGACAAGCCAATGTTCTCAACTTGCTGCAGAACCCTAATCGGGTGTAAGGCATGTGTTGTGGAGTGGAACAGCAGCCACAGTTACTGCCCCAAGTGTCGCGCTGTGGATTTGGAGAACAGCGTTCATGAAGTGGCTGGACTCTCTGAGGCACTGGCACCGCTGGAGAAGTTATTGTAGTTTTTTTTTCCATTTAGTATGTTGTGGCAACAAATGTGCATACAGTTCTTCAGAGCCTTGTTTTTATAAAGTAACAATGTCTAATGTTAACAGTTTTATTGTCACATGTAATTGTGGCACTTAGATAATGTTTACCAGATTTTCTACTGGTTATACAAGATTTTCTACTTGTATTTTTTCACATTAAAAGAAATATGCAGACATCTGAACAAACTTGGAATTTATTCTGCTACAATTGAGCTTGAGCAGTTTCTCACAACTACTCTACAAACATATGCATAGTTCAATGGTGGAAATTTGAAATATTTGGGTATTTTCTTTTCATGACTTTTTAATTCTCCACTACATCTCAGAGGAAATGTTCTACTACATTTGTTTGACAGCTCACACATTTAGTACAATTTGATGTTATAAAGAATCAGTTTATACAAGTACAGCTGAAAAAAGAAGTTGATTAACAAATAAGTCAATTGATAAATTAATTGGTGTGAAGGCATTTTTCATGTAAAAACATCTTGCGGTTCCAGCTTTAGAAATGTGACGAATAGAACAAATAGAACCAGACAGTAAATTTTGTGTACTTAGTCCATCACTGGCCTAGTTGGCGATACCACCACCTGTATTTATCTGGCATGTCTTTCAGTAACATTAATCAGATAGAACAGTGCCTCATGAAACACACTATGGTCATTGTTAACCACTTTTCCAAAAAGAAGAGACATGTCCGGAAACGTCTCTCCAAAGAGCTGCTCAGCACGACGTCGGTCTTGCTCTGATGAAAAGGGGTCAGAGCCAAAGGCAGATACCCAAGTCAGGGAGGACCCCAACTCCTGCTCATACATGTGTGCTGCCTCAGCAGCATTGGGCAGCATCTCTGTGTGAATTCTTGCTGGACAACAATCAGCTGAAAGTTGGTTTGGTATCCCTCTGCCTAAAATTACTTGTATTAGTTTTGGCAAAATTGACAATTGTTGTAAAGCTCCATACATACAAATACTAGCATAGCCTACCTGGTATCCTATGGGCATTCCATGACTGTACGACCCTGCCAAGTCCAATCTGACTCACTTGACATGCAAGGTTGGAGACACAAAATTTGGTTACATTATCCTGGATGTCAAGCAGTTCTTGATCAAGCAGGTGAACCAGGGCCTGTTTTAGTGGATAGTTCACCCAATTGTTGACCTCTGGCCAAATTCTTTCCACACGAAGGTTCTGTTTAAACACAAAAACATTTTAAGACTGATTGGAAACACTTCAGATCAGAAAACCCAAATACGAAAAAGATGGTCTGGTGTGTAAAATACTGGTATACACAGTAGTTGACAGCATTAATTTAGAAATGTCTATTGATCTTGAGTTATGTTGCAGACAGTTTGAAGACAAAGTATTTAAGCTTTCAGTTGATATGTAACAACAAACAAATTCCTTATCCTAAGATTTTGGGACATACAATACCATTTAGGACAAGTAATGAGGTGAAGAATTAAAAAGATTATGCTATAGGTAAACAGCTAATTTCATCAGTGATTGTACAAGTTAACATTGCAAGCAATCAAATCAGCCATCGAGGTCATGGTTATCCAAGGCAGGTTGAGTAGAAGCCTGCAGTGTGGAATAGGCTTAATGCTTACCCTTCCCTTTTGGAAAAATCCAAAAGACTTGTTCCATATGGTACAGGTTTTACTAGTCGAGAAGCTGAGATTCCCTGTCATGTCTTTTGAAAGGTGTTGCAGGATAGATAATTACTATCAACCATCTGTTGATTTGTGATTTCAAATATTTTTACTGGAAATATTACTTGTAATGTTACTCATTATCTTATCTGTGTAATCAGTAGGTCAACATTCACCCTTGAAGAAGTTGTCTGTACATAAGGCAGCCTGTTGATGTTATGTCTGTGTTGAGACAGTTTTCTTGCATGTACAGGGTCAAGTAAAACTCCCTGCCATGATCCACTCTAATTTGGTCCCACATGCCATTGTTGACAACTGCTTTCCTGTAATAGAAAATGTGTAGATTATATGGATACATATATGTGGATATGATATTCATATTAGCACATACTGCTTGTAATGTAAAAACACTGATACTGTATAATAATTCCACACAGTGCTTGTTATTTACTGCTACTGTTATTAACCTTGACATGCCTGTAAACTTCCTCATAAACAAGGTTGTTTTTCATTGGCATTGTGGATTCTGCAACAATTTTGCTGCTGAATCCATCAATAGCCAAAACATGTGTCACTCCAAACATTCCAAGCTTCTCATTCTGGTCTAGGTGGAGTTTGTGACCCATATACTCGCCGTGATAAGGAACTGGATTCAGATTACGTGCTCCCTAAAACTGTTACGGGACAGAAGGATGGACTCAAACGCACGGCTCACAGGGAAAGTATTTATTAGGGAAAAGGGGGAATGGGAGGTGGACGCCGGGAGCAGGTGGGCGGCGAACCAAGGGAGACGAACGGAATGTGGGAAGCAGCTGCAGGAGGAACCGGGAGCAAGGGCAGAGGAGGAGGAGGCGGAGACACGAGGAGCAGAGACACGGGGAATGGAGCCGGATGGCGACGAAAGGGAGAGACGGACACTGGGAGCTGTGATGGTGGGGATGCTGCAATGCGAAGAGCGGAGCAGGATGATGAGGAGGAGACGCCGTGGGAGGAGGACTGGGGGGTCCAAAGCCGGCTGGCCGGAGGTGAACTGAAAAGGGAAACACAGGGAGAGTGAGTAGCTGTACACAGAAACACAAAGAGTAGCCTAACACTCGGAGTCTTGAGACGTTCACCCATGAAGTAGAGCTGACGATCAAGTGAAGAGTGGATGAGGAGCCGGGGTAGATAAACTGGAGTGATTGAAGATGGCAAGCAGGTGTGCTCGGCGGGAGCGGGTGAGGACTGGCAGGTGTGTCTGATGATGACGGTGACGGGAGGCAGGTGTGTGATCAGCTGGCTTCGGATGGAAGAGCAGGGAAAACCAAAACACAAACAAGGCAGGCGACAAGACCAAACCAAAACAAAACACATGAAGTAGGGTGAAAGAAGAAAAGGGAGAGACTCACGACCAGCCGGACCCCCTCCTCAACGGACGCCTCCGGGCGGACCACCAGGCTTGTGCGGGTGGACCCTGTAGAACTCATCCAGTAGGGTGCGGTCCAGGATTTGGCTGGCCGGGATCCAGGAGCGTTCCTCCGGGCCGTAGCCGGCCCAGTCCACCAGGTACCGGTATCCTCGTCCTCTACGTTGCACGTCCAGGAGGCGGCGAACCGTGTAGGCCGGGTGGCCGTCGATGATCCGTGGGGGCGGAGGCGCTGCCACTGGGACGGTGTGGGAACTGGTGGTAACTGGTTTGATCCGGGACACGTGGAACACAGGGTGGACCCAGAGATGGGATGGGAGCTTGAGCTTGACGTTGGTGGGAGACGGGACGGCTTCGATCTCATAGGGACCCACGAACCGTGGCGTGAACTTCTTGGATGAAGTGTGAAGTGGGAGGTCTCGGGAGGACAGCCACACCTTCTGGCCGGGCCGATAAGCGGGGGCTGGTCTCCGGTGGCGGTCGGCCAGGCGCTTGTTGAGAGCGGTGCGTTGCAGCAGCGGCTCTGGCCTCTCGCCACACCCGTTGGCACCGCCGAAGGTGCGCTTGGATCGAAGGGACCGCCACTTCTTTTTCCAAGGTTGGGAAGAGGGGCGGTTGGAATCCCAGGGCACACTGAAACGGGGAGATCCCAGTGGCAGCGCTGGGCAGGGAGTTATGAGCGGAAAACTCCACCCACGGCAGATGACTACACCAGGAGGAGGGCCGGGATACGGTACGCCACACACCGGAGAGCTGCTCCCAGGTCCTGGTTGGCCCGCTCGGTCTGTCCGTTGGTTTGGGGGTGATGACCTGACGACAAGCTGGCGGTAGCTCCGAGGGCTCGGCAGAAGGACCTCCACACCTGTGAGGTGAACTGTGGTCCCCGGTCGGAGACGATATCCAGGGGTATGCCGTGAAGCCGGAAGACATGATGGACGAGGAGCTTGGCGGTTTCTAGGGCCGTATGCAGCTTAGGCAGGGGGATGAAATGGACGGATTTCGAAAACCGGTCTACTACGGTCAGGATTACCGTATTACCCTGGGAGTTGGGCAAGCCCGTGACGAAGTCTATGGCGATGTGAGACCAGGGCCGACCGGGGACCGGGAGGGGACGGAGCAGACCGGCGGGCCGTTGATGGGATGGTTTGGCGCGGGCACACACCTCGCAGGCAGCCACGAAGTCCCGGCAATCCTTCTCCGCCGTGTCCCACCAGAACCGTTGGCGGAGCAGGAACAGTGTCCTGGCTCTGCCGGGGTGGCAGCTAAAGCGGGAGGCGTGTGCCCACTGCAGGACCTGGGAACGGGCACCCGGGGGGACGTAGAGGCGGTCAGCAGGTCCGGTACCGGGGTCCGGGTCAGTGGCCTGGGCGCGGCGGACGGCGGACTCCACCTCCCAGACCAGGGAGGCCACCAGGCAGGAACGAGGGAGGATGTATTCCGGTGAGTTGCTCGAGTCGGAGGAATGGAGGCGGGACAGGGCGTCGGGCTTGGTGTTCCTGGATCCAGGACGATAGGACAAGGTGAAGCAGAAGCGAGTAAAAAACAGGGCCCACCTGGCTTGGCGTGCGTTCAGTCTCTGGGCGGAGCGGATGTAAGCGAGGTTTTTATGGTCGGTCCAGACAAGAAAGGGTTGATGGGCGCCCTCCAGCCAGTGTCTCCACTCCTCCAAGGCCAGCTTCACAGCCAAAAGCTCCCGGTCCCCCACACAGTAATTCCGCTCTGAGGAAGTGAGGCGTTTAGACAAAAAAGCACAGGGATGAAGTTTGTGATCTGAGGGGGAGCGCTGGGACAGGATGGCCCCCACTCCCACGTCTGAGGCGTCCACCTCCACAACAAACTGAAGGGCAGGATCGGGGTTAGAGAGGATAGGGGCGGAAGCGAACAGGGACTTCAAATGAGAGAAGGCTGCGGCGGCTTCTGGAGACCAGGTAAAGGGGACGGAAGGTGAGGTGAGTCGAGTGAGCGGAGCGGCTACGGAGCTGTAGTTGCGTATAAACCGTCTGTAGAAGTTTGCAAAACCTAGAAAGCGTTGCAACTGTTTAACAGATGTGGGAGTAGGCCAGTCGACCACGGCTTTAATCTTAGCAGGGTCAGCCCGCAACCGCCCGCACTCAATGACAAAACCAAGGAACTGAACTGAAGAAACACTGAACTCACACTTCTCGGCCTTCACGAATAACCGGTTCTCAAGGAGCCGCTGCAGCACCAACCGGACATGCTCTGTGTGCTGGACTGGGTCACGGGAGAAGATCAGGATGTCGTCCAGGTACACAAAGACAAAGCGATGGAGATAGTCACGAAGCACGTCGTTGACCAGAGCCTGGAACACAGCAGGTGCATTGGTGAGGCCGAAAGGCATCACTAAATATTCATAGTGGCCGAGTGGGGTGTTAAATACTGTCTTCCACTCGTCCCCCTCTCCCGAATCCGGACCAGGTGGTAGGCGTTTCTAAGGTCTAATTTGGTGAACACTGTGGACCGGGAGAGGGACTTGTAGACAGAGTCCATGAGGGGTAGTGGGCACTTATTTCTGAGCGTGATTGCGTTGAGCCCCCGGTAGTCGATACACGGGCGGAGGGTCTTATCTTTTTTGGCCACAAAGAAAAACCCTGCACCCAGCGGGGACGAGGATGGGCGAATGACGCCCGCGGCGAGGGACTCCTTAATATACTGCTCCATAGCTTCCCTCTCCGGGCCAGATAGCTTAAACAACCGACTAGTGGGCATAGGAGCATCCGGAAGGAGGGCTATGGAGCAGTCGTAGGGACGGTGGGGGGGCAAGGACGTGGCCTGGTCCCGGCTAAACACCAGGGAGCACTGTACCAAGAACCCCTCGCACGTTCCCAGCACACCGGAGAATTTATCAGGCGTTGACACGGGGGTTTCAGAGGGGGGTGACGGGACCGGATTGACCGGACGTGAGTGTGCGAGGGGAGCGGGCGGAGCGGGGTCTACGACGGGGACGGAGGGGGTAGGGGAACTAAGCTGCCTGGCTAGCTGCTGGACGTCGCCGGTCAGGGAGCGAAGTGCCTCGGCCATGGCCGTAAGGGCTGAGGTATGCTGGCCGAGCAAAGCTCCCTGGGCGGCCACAGCAAAAGCCAAGTCCTGAGGGGAAGGAGAGGGATCGGGAGTGGAGGGTGAGCCGGCTGAGTCCATAGTGACTTGATCGTACTGTTACGGGACAGAAGGATGGACTCAAACGCACGGCTCACAGGGAAAGTATTTATTAGGGAAAAGGGGGAATGGGAGGTGGACGCCGGGAGCAGGTGGGCGGCGAACCAAGGGAGACGAACGGAATGTGGGAAGCAGCTGCAGGAGGAACCGGGAGCAAGGGCAGAGGAGGAGGAGGCGGAGACACGAGGAGCAGAGACACGGGGAATGGAGCCGGATGGCGACGAAAGGGAGAGACGGACACTGGGAGCTGTGATGGCGGGGATGCTGCAATGCGAAGAGCGGAGCAGGATGATGAGGAGGAGACGCCGTGGGAGGAGGACTGGGGGTCCAAAGCCGGCTGGCCGGAGGTGAACTGAAAAGGGAAACACAGGGAGAGTGAGTAGCTGTACACAGAAACACAAAGAGTAGCCTAACACTCGGAGTCTTGAGACGTTCACCCATGAAGTAGAGCTGACGATCAAGTGAAGAGTGGATGAGGAGCCGGGGTAGATAAACTGGAGTGATTGAAGATGGCAGGCAGGTGTGCTTGGCGGGAGCGGGTGAGGACTGGCAGGTGTGTCTGATGATGACGGTGACGGGAGGCAGGTGTGTGATCAGCTGGCTTCGGATGGAAGAGCAGGGAAAACCAAAACACAAACAAGGCAGGCGACAAGACCAAACCAAAACAAAACACATGAAGTAGGGTGAAAGAAGAAAAGGGAGAGACTCACGACCAGCCGGACCCCCACCATGACAAAAACAAGTATAATTCAATCAATGCAAGGTGTAATAACAATAAGCTTTACTTTTTTTCTTCGAATTTAATTAACTTGCCGACGCAGTTCATTATATGGCTGGTGTACCTCTCTGAGAATTTTTCCCACTCGAGATTCTCCTGCCCTTACCCCCACTGATGACAGGTATCCTGTCATGAATTTTCGGCCGTAACATGGACCTGTCTTAAAAAAAAATTGTGAAAATTTTAAATTATACTTTTTTAAATGGTAAACAAATTAGTCTTTGATTAAAAACTATAGGCAAGTACCAAGTTGCAAACATTACACTGCTCCCTCAAGCTGTTGTGTGCAGAAGGTCTGGGATAGTAATTCAGGTTGGGAGTTTGACTCCATCTCAGGCCAGCACATCAACATAAGCCCCTAATTGTGTAGGGCAGCTAACAGTATTTTTAATTCTACATGTCACAAAACACTCACTACAAAAGTTTAAGTATAACAGAATTGTCTATTCACCTATCAAACCTTAACCAATAGTTTCAGTTTAGCCCACATTTTGTGTTTTAAAGACAATAACATTGTGTAGCTTAGACCACTGTAGGTCACAATGTAGGTCAACATTTTAATTTCTGGTAAGATATTATATGGCACTGAAACAAATTCCATCTGAGTGAGTGAGAAAAGAGTCATTGATCCCATTAACATTATGATAAACACACTATAATAGGCTACATTTGTTGGTGTATTGCAAAGTTAGCCAACATTTTAAAGGTGGAAAAACACTTAAATCAGTGGGATCACCCTGTTGCACTGATTATTTCTCTTATGCAATACTGCCACTGAGTGCCGTGCTCACTGTGTAAGGTTAACGTTAGCTTACACACTCTTATTAGATGGGTTAACGTTAATAGTATAATAATAATAATAATAATAATAATAATACTTGGTTAACGTAAGGGGTAGGCTTACTTTCTTTCCTTGTCTTGTGAGCACTTACCTTATCTATCGATGACATGATTGCTGTTTCCAGTTCTGCGTCTGACACATGTCTTTTTCGTCTGAGCTGGTGTTGAACACGGAATCTTCTGACAGACATTTCCGAGCATCTCGGGACATCTCTCTGATGCAGGAAATCTCAGCATGCGTTCGACCATCTTCAAAAAGCTGGCGAATTAGGTCGGAATGTTCATCCAGTCCGGCCATTTCACTACCATAGACCGTTAATAAATATACAGTCTATGGTCACTATCTTTTTGTCTGGACTTGTTTTTTTGGCAGATTCTGGTCCTAGTTAAGGTCACATCCGGGTCAAGCATCTTGCGTCAAATAAAAAATAAAAATTGGATGAAACGGGGGTGAAACGCTCGTTATCTGTTTTTCCATTTTTCCATTTGAGCACAACATTGTAAATTGAAAAAACGAGTTGTTATCCGTTCTTTCCTTTTGGTTTTGGAAACGAATATTGAGGAAACAAGCCATTTATTTGTTTTTTGAGTTTTGGTTTTATTTTGAAAAACGAATGGTACACGGATTACAGTGACACATTTGTTTTTATAACTGGAAAAATGTTTTGTTACAGTAAAGCAATGACACTGTGTGTGAAACTTACTCTCCAGGTGAATCCCTTATTAAAGGGTAATAACAGTTTTTTTCCACCTATTTTCCTATGTTTTGCTAAGTGACTGATGGGAACAACAATCTTTGACATTGGTCCAGTATTAAGCAAGATTCCTGCAGTCGATAATGGCGAAACAAGTGTAGTGACTGTGACATACATAATTCATCATTTTGCTAAGTGTTGTTCCACGCACATTTAATTAGACACGTAATTTACTGCCCTTGAGTCACCGCAGTTAATGATAACTGTTCAGGGAACACGATCCCGTTAAATGTTGTGAATGCGTGATGACGTGGGACGTTATGAGGTTGGCATTAGGCTCAGCGCCTTATTCTGTGTTTGGGTGGTTTTCTCCTGTGAATAAACGAGCCACGCTTTTCGTGTGCTCAACGTGAGAAATTGTCTCTTGCATCTTGCCACAATTTTCACACAAGCTAGAATGTAAGTTAATAGGGCAATTATCCAGCTTGTATTTACCTTCACAAAAGTGCTTGTTTTGCCACTGATCGGCTCAGATTTATATTATATGTGTCTGACAACATTCTGGAAAGGATCGATTCAGAGATAGACATTTAAAACTTCTTCGAGAACTTTCTGTTTAACCAAAAACAGCTCTGAAGTCCCTAGCGCTGAACCCACCAGACTCCATTTTAAAAAGCAATACCTTGAGCATGTGTAGAGCCAACATATTTTCACATGTAAATCGATAAACTATGTGTTTATTTCAACCAAAATTTTCCTTGAAAATTGCCCTATTGACTTACATTGCAGCTTTTTTCGCCTCTGCTGACTACAGCAATCTTGCTAAATACTGGACCAATGTCAAAGTTGGTTTTTCCCATCAGTCACTTAGACACAAAACCATATGAAAATAGGGCCCAGGTTGAAAAAAACAGTAGTTACCCTTTAAATTGTGTGTACAATTTTGTGGCATTCACCAATGCTTGTGTACTTTCTGCGTGTTCTTAGGTAAGATCAAATGTAAGAGTGCCCTGGACCACACAATACGCAGAAAAAAGCAAAAGAAATGTGTTTTGTGCTATGAAATATTAATAATCATCAAGAAAAACCAATGTACGTTTATGAAAACAGAAGAAAGGCATTCTCCAATTATTTGTTTAATTTATATAATATAAATTATAATTACTTACTTACTTACTCCTCTTCATCCCCTATGGGACATAATGCTTCAATGAGCACTCTCCATTGCGTTCAGTCCCTGGCAGCTTGTGGGGCCTCTCCCCATGACAGATTCATCTGTTCCAGCTCTTGTGTCACAGTTCTTGCCAGGTGGTGTCTCTTTTTGCCAGGTGGTGTCCATCTTAAAGCGACTTTTGTGATGCCGTCTTGTTCCATCCTCAACACATGTCCTAGCCATCTCAGGTGTCTGTGCGTAATCTCCTTGGTGAAGCTTCCCATTTTCTTGCACAGTACATTGTTGGAGATCTTATTAGGCCAAAAGATCTGGCACATAAATTATAATAAGAATATAATATTTGAAAAGTTTACATGGTATTTAGCCTAAATGACCCCCTGGCCAGGGGGAAGGAGGGACGTGTGGGAATGCAGTTGGATTAAGGTACTGTTGGAGAGGGGCAGCTTAAGTCAACTCTTTTTATTTATTTTTCAGCTCCTACATGAGCCCCATCTATCTGCGTAACATAGAGTTTTTCCTGCGTGCCTCAATGTGTAACGTTAGACAGCCAATCACCAGTATAATTAGGTCTTGGTAGAAGCATGCTGCATGCTTATAGGCTCACTGACACTGATGAGATTTGCTCCTTTGCTATTGAATTTTGATATTGAATGAGAAGGCATTTTTTTCATCTCGATACTAAGGAGGCAATTTGGTTGGTGCCTAAAAAAATATTGAACTTGGTACCCAGCCCTAAAGGCTAGTGGCGAGCTTTTATACATACCTAAAAAAAGTCTGCAAAATTACCATGTTCTGCACAATATTGCCGTGCACCATGGTGTGCCCCCACTCACGAGAGGTTTTAATTTAATTTGAACATTTAAGATGACGTTAATAAAACCCTTGAGTGTAATATTGGGATTATACAACAGCGGTTACCAACAAAATAACAGTTACAATCAAACTGTATACATATTGTGGGGCAATTCACTCTCAAAATAAAAAAAAATCAACATAGACTATTTCTAGTCCCTCCCTGTTTAGTCAATCAATCAACTTAAGCATAACTATCACAGAGATAATCACCAACCTGCTTTGCTATCTAGTTGTAACTAAGATATCAGCTGAAAAAAATATTTTTCCCTGACAAATACAGTTCTTGTACGTCTGCAAAAATAATATTTAGCAGCAATTTCCAAGATAGCACCGTCACCAGCACCACCATTCCCAAATACTTCCAATGAAAGTTAACTTCATGGCATTGTAACAAATAAGTTATGAATCCAATAAATGACTTTATATATACTGTTACATTATAATATTTGCAGAGCTTTTGTGTGTTCCACTGACGTTCCTGAATTTCTTGTTTTTTCCTTGTATTGAAACAGTTTTTAATTCATCTCCGTAATGTTGACTCAGAAATGGTGGTGTGATATCTTAAGTCAATCAAAATGTGCTGAAATGGCTCTGGGTGTGCTACCATGCAGATTGGAGCATGTTCTAAATGTCTAGTTGACCAATCAGATTGTTGGATCTACGGTCGTATAATTCTTGTTTTCTTAAGTTTAATCAAGTATCATTACCAGTAATGGGAATAATGGCGTTATAAATAATGGCGTTACTAATGCCGTTACTTTTTTCAGTAACGAGTAATCTAATTGATCACTCTTCCCATCTTATTTATTTATATATATATATATTAGGGATGAGCGAGTACAGCATTATCTGTATCTGTTTACCACACAAATTATCTGTATTGTTGGAGCTAAATCCTGCTCCATTCTCAGGGTTCATTCAATTAGCCTAGTAGTCAAGATCTCAGATGTTGAAATGTGAATCCATTTTATTACATAGGATATCCTAGAGACAAATACAGAGTCAACCTAACACGGCTCTCCCCCAAATTTGTCTGACTCTCTGGCTCTCAGACCCCCAGTATTATCTCACAAAGGGTGGGTCTTGTGCTTATTCCTTATCTTTTAATTGGGATGTGACTGAGTGTTTATGACCCTCAGGACTTGCAAAGCAAAAGAGCAGTTGGGCCATAAAGGGGGTCTGAAACCAGAGACAGGATGTCTCTAACATCATCAATTAAGTTTCTGACACATTTGTAGAGCTGGGTTATAACAAAATGTACCAGAACATCTTATATTATAAAACAAAAGTATTGCTAAACAACTTAATGTAACAAACAACAAACTATATGTTTATAACAAACTTAATGCATGACCCACATGTCTTCATTTATGTTGAAATAATGCTTTTACCTTTAGGCTTGAATGTATAACGCAAATCATACACTATGTTTAAGCACATTGTATACACAAAAATTTTAAATTCCAACAGTATCCGTATCTGTACTCGGACTGGGCGGGGCTTAAGCCGGAAGTGGGCATATTTAACCCGGAAGTGGGTCGGGTTGTCTTGAAATGGGCGGGGCTTTAACCTGTATGTTATTTTAAACATGCAATTGATATGGGTTGATTGTTATAATTGTTATATTTATTGCTGATTAGAAAACTATTGATCAATGGTGTTGTAATGGTAACAAACAAACTATATACAAAACAAGTTTTGCAACAATAAATACAACAATGCGGTGGCTATTATTAAGTAAAATGTAATGAACAAGAGTTTTCATACTCAATAATATAACTCTGTTTTTAAACTTTTAATTTTTTTTTTTATTTTCACACCAGGTATGTGTGAGTGTGTATTAATTACACACACACATTACTTAATTTGTAATATTATTTATTTATACCGCAACTGCCTTTTCTTTTTTTTATAAAACACAGCAAGAAAGTTTCAGACACTCAAAAAAACTGGTTAGAGGCAGTTTAAAAAAAAAAAAAAAAAAAAAACTCCGACGGCAGAGATGCGACGCGAGTCGCATTCTATCGAGCACTATGTCTGAACAAACCCCACGGTTACCAGAAGTCTCCTGGTTACTAGGTACTAGTTTTAACCGAAGTATAAAACAAACCTGAAGCTTGAAGAAACCCTAAATGTTAACGGAAAAGCCCAGCGGACCTGAGGGAGAGAGCTGTTCACTTCTCCGTGTTCTGTGTGTGTGTGCGTGAGTACAGCAGGTCAGACACAGCAACAGAAGGAATCTGTGTGTGTAGGGAGGGGCGCTGTGACTAGCCTATCATAGAATAGTATAGGGGAGGGGCGCTGTGACTAGCCTATCATAGAATAGTATAGGGGAGGGGCGCTGTGACTAGCACTGTGACTAGCCTATCACAGAACGCAGATACAGTTAATGGAGACTTTTATTCAATCCGAGTACAGATATTGACTCGCATTACTCGTATAATACTTGTACTCGGCAAAAGTGCTTTATCCGTACCAGATACTCGTTTCAGCCGAGTATCCGGCTCATCCCTAATATATATATAATATATATATATATATATATATATATATATATATATATATATATATATATATATCCATCCATCCATCCATCTTCATCCGCTTATCCGGAGTCGGGTCGCGGGGGCAGCAGCTCCAGTAAGGGACCCCAAACTTCCCTTTCCCGAGCCACATCACTGGGGGATCCCGAGGCGTTCCCAGGCCAGGTTGGAGATATAATCCCTCCACCTAGTCCTGGGTCTTCCCCGAGGCCTCCTCCCAGCTGGACGTGCCTGGAACACCTCCCTAGGGAGGCGCCCAGGAGGCATCCTTACCAGATGCCTGAACCACCTCAACTGGCTCCTTTCTACGCGAAGGAGCAGCGGCTCTACTCCGAGCTCCTCTGACCTCATGACCCAGCCTTCATGACCATAGGTGAGGGTAGGAACGAAAACTGCCCGGTAGATCGAGAGCTTTGCCTTCTGGCTCAGCTCTCTTTTCGTCACAACGGTGCGATACACGGAATGTAATACCGCACCGGCTGCTCCGATTCTCCGACCAATCTCATGCTCCATAGTCCCCTCACTCGCGAACAAGACCCCAAGGTACTTAAACTCTTTCACTTGGGGTAAGGACTCACTCCCCACCTGAAGAAAGCACTCCATCGGTTTCCTGCTGAGAACCATGGCCTCAGATTTAGAGGTGCTGATCCTCATCCCAGCCGCTTCACACTCGGCTGCGAACCGATCCAGTGAGTGCTGAAGGTCACAGACCGATGATGCCATCAGGACCACATCATCTGCAAAAAGCAGCGATGAGATCCCGAGCCCACCGAACTGCAACCCCTCCCCGCAGGATTGGTGACAAAGCGCAGCCCTGGCGGAGGCCAACCCTCACCTGGAACGAGTCCGACTTGCTGCCGAGAACCCGGACACAGCTCTCGCTTTGGTCATATAGAGATTGGATGGCCCTGAGAAGGGACCCCCTCACCCCATAGTCCCGCAGCACCTCCCACAATTTCTCCCGGGGGACCCGGTCATACACCTTCTCCAGATCCACAAAACACATGTAGACTGGTTGGGCATACTCCCAGGCCCCCTCCAAGATCCTTGCGAGAGTGAAGATCTGATCTGATAGATATATATATATATATATATATATATATATATATATATATGTGTGTGTATATATATATATATATATATATAGATATATATATATATATAGATATATATATATATATATATATATATATATATATATATATATATATATATATATACACACACACACACACACACACACACACACACACACACAAATGAAATAGTCAGCATAGACAGTCTGCGTGCTGACTTGTTACAACTGGAGTTGTGGTGGAAAGCGACATGAAGTTTTAGAGCTCAGGCCACTGGACATGGCTCCATGCTGTGTTTATGGTCCCTCTGAACCAATAGGAATGCTTAGAGGTCTTGAAGGTTCCATACCCCTTTCTGCAGCTGCTCCCTCCAGCCATTTTGTGAAGAAAACACTGTTCACAAACTGTTCCAAACAGTTCCATTGTAGTCCAGCCTTTACTTCCGTGACAAACGTGTGTCACGAAGTATAATGCTCGCCCAGCTGCTGGCATGGCATGCCCTCATACTCTGCAACTGACTGGCTAGCAGTGCTTACCGAGGTACTGTGCATGCAAAGATGGAAAAGAAGTGTGATGCCTCACTCTGTAGCTAAAACGGAGAGCTCAACAAACAGGGTGAAAGGAGGTGCTGCAGCAATGTGCAGTACAACAAAAATATGGTGTTTTTTTGAAAATTAAACCACAAAAACCTATTTTGGTACAACCTCTACATACAATTACAAACCTGAAAATGAGCATAATATGTGCACTTTAAACATTTTCACAGCTTCTCACACTTTATTCAGCGTAACGAGTATTTCTGGTAATGGGATAATAAGAAGTTATATAAGGGGGAGAGATAAGAAATGTTTTTAGCTTTTACTGGCTTTTACTACTCAGAGCATCACAACTTTCCTTCCTACAGAGTTTTACAACTTGCTTACGGTCATCAATGTCAAAATGTGTGTAAGGTATATGTGGCAACTGCTAATAACGCTATTAAATCAACGTTTTTTAGGAGGTAGGGAGATTTACGACAAGAGAAGTGTATGTCTTTTTTCTGCTCACGCAGCACTATAAAGATGGACGGGTGTTGGAGAAGCACATGAGAGGGAGCAGAGAAGAAATGATGAGAGGGGAAGTGACAGAAAGAGGGAGAAAAGGAGAGACAGACATGGAGTCACCATTCCCCCTAATGGAGCAGACTTCTGCAATGCTTTTCCCCCTGATTACACTAATGACCGATTTGAAGCAGTTTAAGAGCCACTTTGGGCTCTCTCTCTCTCTCTCTCTCTCTCTCTCTCTCTCTCTCTCTCTCTCTCTCTCACACACTCTTCTTTTTTCCTCTTCTCCATCTACTCCATCTTGCTCTCCCTAATCTGCTTTATTCTTCCTCTCTTTCTGCTCTCTGTTGAGAAGTATATCTACCTCTGTGTCTGTGTGTTCTCCACCAAGCTGCCCATTCGTCTGTATTAAATATACAAAGCACAAAATTACAAGAGAATACAAAATTATAGAGAATAACAAAAGGATATAGAGAGAAAGAGTGACAGAGGACCACACAAAATCTCCTATACACCGAAGCATACAGCAGGAGCCAGATTGGAGTTTACTAAAGCAAATATGTCTTAGAGGCAGAGCTTGTCACAAGGCAGAAATGATCTAATTGGTTTGAGTTAGACCTCAAGGGGGTGGAACCACAATCCAATTAGGCAGCAAGTCTTGTTTTGTTTGAAAATACTTTGAACATCAACAAGAAGTAATGTCGCAACATCGCTTAGAGCACCTTTAAAATAGACAAGCCCATGGACCCCCCTTGTGCCCCAGTGCAGCTCTAGGTCTTGTGACGCCCCTGGTGCTGTGTCCGTTTTAAGTTTTACAAAGATAAAACATGACCTGTTTTGGAGGTATTTACGCTTCTGAGCTGAAAATGTCCCCGGATTTTGTCTGAGAAATCTGGTCACCTTACATTATAGTCAATGTGTTTATTTCCATTTACTGCTCCGGCGATTTGTTGAATAAAATGTGTTTTTGAATGAGGTTATGTCCTTAAACTAGTTTCAAGTTCAACAGCCATGGGACAACTAGCTGGAGGCCATGAGTTAAGTTCTAGTGTACACATTGTACTGTTACATACTGTTTGCTCTGCTGACATGAAAAAAAAATAGCTTATGATATTAGCTATGCCCTCTTCTGACCTGTCTCATTTTTTGCTTCAGCAGAAGGTTTTACACTAGAAAATGAAAAATAGCATTGTTCTTACCTGCCTGAAGAAACTGTTGTAAAAGAGTGAACAGAGTTTGAACTGTTCCAAAAGTGGCCTAAAAGAGGAGAACTGTGAGTCAAGGAAGCAGGGATATAAATTACAGAAGGAGCTGGGTGACAGAGATGGGTGTATTCGTGCAGACTAGCAGTCACCTGCAGCACGGAAAACATGCTCATGGCGGAGAGAGAGGAAGTAAAGGAGTGAAGCTAGATGGATAGATAGAACAAATATTATGGGAAAAAAGTACAACTACTTAACTAATATTGATAAAAATGTAAATAGACCTATTGGGCAAGTTGCACTTAGTGCAATTGTGATGTCTATGAGTTTTATCTAACACTCAGTGATGAAGTGTAAAAATGTTTTATTGCCTGTGGGTGGAATGACAGTCCTTGTAACAGTCCATGTGACATCGAAGCTCTCGGAGTCTCTTAGAAAAGCTGCTCCTCTGTTGGACCAGTGTGGGGTGGAGAGGGTGGTTGGGGTTATCCATGATAGATAACAGTTTGTTCAGTAAACTCCTCTCCACCACAGCTGTCGCTTCCTCAGGAAATAGAGTCTGCTCATCCCTGGGAGGGGAGTTCACAATTTGTGACAGCTAATATGAATTTCTGCTACAGTGAATCAGCAATAATGTTGTCAGCATGTCAGAGACTGGAACAAGGCCAGACCAACTGTAAATTAACTTTATTGAGGTGTACACAAACAAGTGATATACTGAAAAAACTGATTCTGACCCAAAGTAATTTATAATCACTCATCAGAGACGTAACACACTTGCAAGAAATTAGTCCAGCAGTAAATACATAAATAAGTTGATAAATAAAATAAATGTTCCTGAAAATTAATTACATGTCGGTCTGTCCACTTCCACCCTCTTAATCTGCAATTTGTTGCATATTTCTTTTATGATTTTAATAATAAGGTACTATAAAATGTGGACTTGGACACAATTTAGTTTGGGCAAGTTTGTAATTATTGGACAATTACTTTTATACCTCAACATGCTTACGATTTTTTTTTTTTAAATTCAGTTTTATTTCTATTGCAGGTCTTTCTCATATCTGGTATGTCTGATGTTGATGTGATGTGTAACAACTCTTTGGGGAGCTCATATTGTTTTGGTAAGTGCATTAAATAAACAAACAAACTCAACAGCTATACTGATCACAGCATTGTAAATTTGAAATGATTTTTAGCAAGTTTAAATAAGTTTTGATTTCCATTGCCCTTGATTAATAGCAATACATTTGACTAATTATTTTCTTTAATAATTCAATTTAATTTTATTTATAGTATCAATTCATAACAAGCGTTATCTCAAGACACTTTACAGACAGAGCAGGTCTATACCATACTCCAGAATTTACAAGGACCCAACAGTTCTAGTAGTTTCCTACAGAGCAAGCAACAGTGTGACAGTGGCAAGGAAAAACGTCCTTTTAGGCAGAAACCTCGGACAGACCCAGGCTCTTGGTAGGTGGTGTCTGACGACCAGTTGGGATTAGAATGAAGAGTGGCAATAACCGTCACAAAAAATAGTAGTTTGGAGTACATCTTTGTAGTAGTTCATGGCATAGCAGGGCACTGTGCGGAATTACAAGGCACAGCAGGACGTTGCAGAGCACAGCAGAGCGTAGCAGGATGTAACATGGTATCGCAGGACGTGTAGCGGGACCATGGCGACAGCTGCAACCATGATTTTGGAGCCTCCCTGATCCAAGGAAACATGCTGGGCGAAAAAGAACATAAGGACTCCGGGGAATGACTCCCCAGAGCTAGGTTAGTAACAAGCATTTCTGGGACATGGATGCACACAAATGGAAAGATAGAAAGAGTAGAGTAGAGAAGAACTCAGTGTGTCAAAGGAAGTCCCCCAGCTGTCTAAAACTATTACAGCATAACTAAGAGAGACAGGGTAAAGAGAGGAGCCTGGTCCGGCTAGAACTCTCCCCAACCGGATCCCATCCCTCTGTCTAGAGGAGATGGGAAGAGAGAGAGAGAGAGATCCATCCCTCTGTCTAGAGGAGGTGGATGAGAGAAAGAGAGAGAGATATATATCCATCCCTCTGTCTAGAGGAGGTTGACGAGAGAGGGAGAGAGAGAGAGAGAGAGAGACATAACCATCCCTCTGTCTAGAGGAGGTGGGTATGAGAGAGAGATAATTCAATTTTATTTATACAGTGCTTAATCACAACAACAGTTATCTCTTTGCCTATAGTGGCGTAACTAAGGGATGGTTCAGGATTCTCCTGAGCTGGCCCTAACTATACGCTTTATCAAAGAGGAAAGTCTTAAGTCTACTCTTAAATGTGGAGACGGTGTCTGCCTCCCAAACCCAAACTCGAACCTGGTTAATAATGAAGTCAAAAGTAGTCTTTAATCATACAGTAGCTACAAAATATTACACCAATGGCTAAACACAGTGCTCTTTGTCTTGTTATTGAAACTAGCCACACATCTGGCGATGGTAAACGTGTATACATTGTAGTAGAAAAAATATACACTGTGGAGCAACTTCATGAAATATACTGTACCTATCCAAGAGCAGCCTTGATTATTTGTAGGTCCCTAAGTCCTGGCTAAAGAATAAAGGTAACCAGGCTGCTCTCTGTACATGGAAGGGCAGGGAAGTGCTCTCCCTGGAGGTGCCTTATGGCTTTCCACATACAGTGAGGAAAATAAGTATTTGAACACCCTGCTATTTTGCAAGTTCTCCCACTTAGAAATCATGGAGGGGTCTGAAATTGCCATCGTAGGTGCATGTCCACTGTGAGAGACATAATCTAAAAAACAAATCCACAATGTATGATTTTTGAACTATTTATTTGTATGACACAGCTGCAAATAAGTATTTGAACACCTGTCTATCAGCTAGAATTCTGACCCTCAAAGACCTGTTAGTCTGCCTGTTTGTTACCATGACAACACCATTGATCTGAAGCTTGATGCTGTGATGTAAATAGTTTTCTAATCAGCAATAAATATAACAATTTCTGATCAACTCATAACAATTGCATGCTTAAAATAACATACCGGTTAAAGCCCCGCCCATTTCAAGACAACCCGACCCACTTCCGGGTTAAATGATGTCCACTTCCGGGTTAGGCCCCGCCCAGTCCGAGTACAGATACAGATACAGATAATTCATGTGGTACAACAGATTATTCAACAGATTACAGATACAGATGCTGTACTCGCTCATCCCTAGTAACACAACATACAAAATATATGTACACTCGACTTATAAAATATCTGGTTTTAGATAAATTTATTTCGTGCAACCACTTACCATAATAAAATTAAGTAAATTCAACATTTTTTTCAGTGTAACGTCAGAAAATAAAAATTTCAGAAATATGTATTTGCATTGGAAAAAGGACATTGAATAACTTCAAGTTGTCCACTTGTTTTTGATAAAGTACATTTTTATAATAGTTTCAAAACCAAGGGGGTAAGGCTCTCTCTGTAACGCATACTCCTATGGCGCCATTTTGATGCTAACAAGCCATCACCTGCAGTTAGCATCCCTTTGACTGTCATTCAATGTGATGTCACTTTGACACTTTGATCTGTTTAAAGACTCTATTTGACTATTGTTTATTTTTAAAGAAACACAGAAATGTATAAAAGACTCCATTACCTTGTATCTCACGTTATGGCTCCATAATTTTTAAAGAAACACAGAAATGTATAAAAAGACTCCATTACCTTGTATTTTGGCTCCATAAAATAGGCTAACGATTGTGTCATAACCATGCAACTTACTGTTGCACAGTAGAGGAATTACCAAACAATACAGGATAAGCTTCCAGGCACTTTGACTCACATTAGCTGTTTAGGTTTACATACTAATGTTAACTAACATTTCAGTTAGTAATAATTAGCATGTGCCTATGTTATCTCCTAACATATACCTCCGCTCTCCTTCTCTGCAAGATTGGGAATGACTGAGATTTCTCTTGGCACACCTACCAGAAGACTTACAACTGTTAGACACGTTGCTCACTTTGTCAAGCTCAGTTTAGTTGTACTTAAGTACAAGACTCCCAACTGATCATATTTATAAATCATTAAATCTTGCATAAAAAGCAACTGATTCTCCATTTTTTTTTCAAGTTTCTGGTGTAATGTAAGTATTATTTGTTAAGTCACCTAAACAAATCATTGTACAATTATTTAAGTTAAGTTATTGTAACAATCACTTAGTCCAAGACCAAACAATGTAAGATACATGTTATATGTATAAATATAAATACAGCACATTTACATGTTTCAAATTACCCTTTGAAGTGCTAAAGATGATCTGTTTGCTCAGTTTTCACATTAGAGTAGACAAAAATTTTAATGTACATTACCCATCAAACAACAAACTATTTCCATAATTCCTATCCCATAATCAGAAGTGTGATCAATGAAGACATCTTCAAATCATCGATGCAAGAAACAATCTTTTATTGCAAGATTACAGAACTGTAAGGTTTAGTCTAATCTGCATCAATTCGGTCTTCTGGATTTGGCCATAAATTATTGTCCACATTACAATGTGATAGTTATAGTAATAGTCAATGCACCTTGAAAAGAATCTTCTTGAAATCCAAGCCTGACATTGATCAGCAGTGATGTCATCACAAGCCTCAACCATGGCCTGACGGAGGTTCACATGTCTAACGGGATGACTGTTGTAGACTTGGCACCTCCATGATGAAAAGAATTCCTCAATGTGGGGTCAGGAATAGAGGTATAGGCCAAAACCATTCTTGAACCACTTCTGCATGGTGGAACCTAACATTGTCTCACACAATAATATAGGTGAAGTCTTCACCTGCTCAATCATATTTAGATATTCATTGAGCGCAAAAGCGTTGTAGGCCCAAAGAAGGTCCCACCACCCCATCATCTGATGTGGAAGCACACATGGAGATGTTGCCCCCACTTTGTCTAGGCACTTGAACTGTTGCCCATTGGCCAATTATATTCTTCTCACAGCGTCAGATTTTGACCAGGTTGAAGCCCACTTCATCAACAAAGAGAAACTTGTGAAGGTTCACAGCAGCATCAAGCTCACGCAACAAAAATATATTTCTTAATATATGACATGACAATATGTCATGTGTCTTAATACCTTGAAAAATTTACATAGCAATATATTATATATATATATGTTAGTATATATTGCAATATATGGGATAATACCTACCTCAAATATTGAATGAATACATATTGTTATATTATTTTATATATTGTATATTGAAATATGTCCCACATTATGAGATTTTATATTGGAAGAGGCATTGTAAATATATGTAAATATACTGTATATGTAAAATTATATGAGATAATATACCGATGTACAAGATAATATAATCATATTTATTTGGGAACATATACTGTCTTACATATTAATTTATATTAAATAGTATATTATATATAATTATTTTCTATATTGTATACATGGTATATATGAAATAATCTAATATACAATGTCTGTCCTATATTTCAAAATCAAATAGATTGAATAAGACATCAATATAATTCACATTAACTGAATGAGGTTTATTTCACAAGCAGCAGGCAAAAGGCAAACTGGTTTGCTGGTAGGGATGTGCCATATATGCCATATAATAATATTTGTAGTATTTAAACATGTTATATTTTTATGGTATCCAATAGATGGCAAGAACAACTATAAATACACACTATACAAATATACAAAAATACTTTAAAAAAATAAATAAAACACAAAGGGAACACTTTGTTTTATTTTATTACAATTAAATAGTCTTCAGTGCAACAAAAACAGAACAATACCTCAGTGGAAAAAACAGGACAACAATCCTTTAGTGCAGCGTTATGGATCCCACATGCTAACTTATCAAGACCCGCTCTGATTGGCCAGCCTTAGCCAGTCCTACAGTTCCATGGACTTTTTCCTTCATCAGAGGCCTGTATTGCAAATCCAAATCAACATGCCCTGGATTTCTTTTAGTTACCGGCTTCACTAACCCTGACAACCATGGTCCAGCATAAGCTGTGTCACAATGGTGGTTAATTCTACAAAGATAGTTTCCCAATCCAGCGGTGTGCACGTTCACATAAATGAGGCGGTGTTTGCACAGCACAACCAATCGCAAACATCTACCAGAGCCACATATTTTACAGAAGAGCAAACTATAATTCTACATAAATATGAAGAACACAGACACGGTTTTACAGGCTAAACGTAATACAGCCACTGCTTCCTAAAACAGGAAGAAAAGCTGGCAAATAAGCCAACGCTGTAAATGCGTAAATCACAACACTTATCAATGTCAGGCACATACATCTGACCTTAATTACACTTGTCTTCTCCATAAACTGTAGTTGCTTTAGCCTATTATTTCAGTTGCTACCCTGGCAGTGAGAAGTGATCTGAGACCAAATAAAAAATATAAAAACATAATTCAAATGCGCACATTGGCAACACATGGCTCAAGAAGCCAACAAATGGACTATACGAAATCCCATAGGCTAAACTCACTCAGAATATGTTTTTATATTTATAAATTTAAGGGCAAAATTACCATTCCCAAACCCACCAGACTAGAATTCTCTCTGCTTAATATCTATAGCCTATCTTTCATAAAGATCTGAGAATGTTAACGGGGTTGTCGCAAATGTTTTATCTTTTATGAGCGCACCTCTCACCTCTCTGATGCCGTTAGTAGGTGGTGCTTTTACACCTGTTAATCTCTAATCTCCAATTTATCTTGCTCCCGACCAGGGTAGGTGTTCAGCATAAATTACCATGGCAATTTAATCCGGTATCAACTGTTATGATACAGAAAACCTTGGGTTGAACCTAAAGTTACCTTGTTAACGCCAAATCTTGATATGTAGTGCAGGCCTCTGGTGTCTTAACTCACAGAACCTTTTCTTTATGGCCGTTTGTATGTCTGGAATCTTCGCCCCTGGTTGTTGCTTCATCTGTTAAAGATAATCCACGTTAGCCTCTGATTGTTGCAAAAGTGAGGTGTATCCCAATACTGGTAATATTGTTCTTGTATGCATAGTCCTTGCATTTTAGTGGGTTATCTGTAAATACTTGAGTCTGAAATCAGAATTGCCTTCTCAAGGAACCAAGGAAGGAGTTAGGAAGGTTCTCCAAGGGGCTTTTAGAGTGAGGTTATACTACTGTATCCACTTTGTTTTCCTGGAAGTATTGTGGTTAGTGAAAGCAACTGTACTTTGCTGTAGCCAAGCGTCTGCCTATGGGAGGTGAATTGGTGCTGTGCTGGGATTTCAAAGCTACTACAGGGGATCCATGTATTCTGACTAGTTAGAGAAATCACTTTATATCTAAAAGAATATCAATGGTGGGATTACTGTAACTAATCTACTAATAACCACTATTAATCTACTGGTTCCTGTGTTTTGCTGTGTCTGAAAGTCCTTCCTCTAATACTTCTCTATTCTTACACAGCAGAACCTGCATTAGTATTCCTCTGACCACAACTCTGACAGTGGCTCAGAGGATGCACATGATGGTGGTGGGATTACTGTAGTAGTAATCTACTAATAACTACTACTACTACTACTAATTTACTGGTTTCTGTGTTTTACTATGTCTGACAGCACTTCCTCTAAATGCCGTCTTATGGTTCTGCAATTACATTTTTTTTTAAAACTAGTTGTTAAGTTTGTCAAACAGTTTGAAACACTGTATGGAATGGAAAAGGAGTAATTTAACATACATGTATGTCTTCATTTGCCGAAATTTGGTACCTTTGTGGGCACATACAGGTGTATTTTTGAGTCTTTTAAAGGATACATTTTTATGTTAATCTTGATCGCTATAAATACCTGAATTTGTGCAAGCAACACTGAGTAGCTGCAGCTATGTGTGCAAGCTTCCACTGAGCTAAAACGACAGTTAACGGGGAAAGTTTTAGAGCGTTTGTGCCTCTTTACAGACATACAATGCAAGTAATATGTCTGTACAACATGAACAGGGCCCTTGCCTTTTCAACTCAGACATTGTTTTAATTTGCCTACCCTGTCTTGTTCTTGCTGGTAGGTAGCTTGCTTGCCTGGTTAGCGTCTAGCTGTTAGCTGCTATTGATAACTGTGTTCAGCCAGGCTTTTGTGAAAATCATAAAGCAGCAGTTCCGTGTGTATTTGTAGGTCATCCATTTTGTGTGTGATCAATCTGTTGTTGTTGAGTAGGAGGCTTGGTGTTGGTCTGTGTGGTAGATCCCTTAGCTGGGCAGGCAGCCTTCTTCCCCACCTTCCTTGCCTCCCTCAGCCGACAACAATCCCCCAAGTGCCCAGTGGTGTAGTGGGTGTCCTTCATGCCTTCGCGACGACAAGTTTATGTCCTCCTCAGAAATAGGTAATTGAGGACTGTAGTGGTTATGACCATATCAGTAACTATGTAACTACATGGAAACAGGCTAAATATGCATGTGGCTTGCACAGTAATAACGTTACTGCCAGCTGTAGCTCGCGCTTGGAGCAGCTTCTTCATCTGCCTGTTGCACCTCTCTGTCTGGTTCTTTCCAACTCTTGTGAGCCAAGTTCTTCGTCTGTATTCTCGGGTTAAAATAAATAAGGACAAACATCAAACTCTTCCGTGTGTTGTATATACATTACATACCATACTTAACAGGATTTGGAAAAAATTGTCCATGCTTTCATCTTCAGTAGACTTGACTACTGTAACAGTGTCTTTACAGGTCTCCCTAAAAAAAATCAGACAGCTGCAGCTGATTCAAAACGCTGCTGCTCGGGTCCTCACTAAGACCAAGAGACTGGATCACATCACTCCAGTTCTGAAGTCTTTACACTGGCTTCCTGTGCCTCAAAGAATTGATTTCAAAGTACCTTCGGTAGTTTATAAATCACTTAATGGTTTAGGACCAAAATACATTTGTGATCTACTACTACACCTTGTACCACCCAGACCTCTCAGGTCATATGGGACAGGTCTACTTTCTGTCCCCAGAGTCAGAACTAAACAGGGTGAAGCAGCATTCAGTTTCTATGCTCCTCATCTCTGGAATAAACTCCCAGAAACCTGCAGATCCGCTGCTACTCTGTTCTTTTAAAATCAAGGCTGAAAACCTTTTTTGATGTTGTCTTTCTTTAAATGACATTTCTTTAATGTTTAATTTCTTATGTTGCGCTGTAACTTTTATTATTGTGTTGTATGTGTCTTAATGTTTTTATTTGTAATTGTCTATTCATGTGTTTTATCAGTTTTTAATGCTTATGATGAATTTTGTTGAGGAAAAGGAATAAGTATAAAGGTTGTGTAATACAGAGAAAGAGAGACTCGAAAGGTAACACTTCAAAGAAAAAGTGTAAATGTGTAGTGTCGAAAGATCTGAAAATCGTGCAAAGACGGTCGTTAAATAGACACAAAAGGCAGCACTAGATTGGCTTAATTAGTGTGAAGAAGAGTCCAAGGAGACAAAAGGTAACGCCTCTAAAAATAGAGTCGTGAAGGGTAGTGACACTGAGAGTGATCACCAAAGGTAGCACTAAAATTGACTTATTAGTGTGAAGGTAGTCTCAAGTGGGTTAGGGTTGTATCTGTCTTAATGTTTTTATTTTTAACTGTTTACACTTGATGCAGGGTACAAGCCGCCGAAATGGGTTTCCTCAGGAAGGTGGCTGGCGTCTCCCTTAGAGATAGGGTGAGAAGCTCAGTCATCCGAGAGGAGCTCGGAGTAGAGCCGCTGCTCCTTCGCGTCGAAATGAGCCAGTTGAGGTGGTTTGGGTATCTGGTAAGGATGCCTCCTGGGCGCCTCCCTATGGAGGTGTTCCAGGCACGTCCAGCTGGGAGGAGGCCTCGGGGAAGATCCAGGACTAGGTGGAGAGATTATATCTCCAAGCTGGCCTGGGAACGCCTCGGGATGCCCCAGTCGGAGCTGGTTGATGTGGCTCGGGAAAGGGAAGATTGGGGTCCCCTGCTGGAGCTGCTGCCTCCACGACCCGATACCGGATGAATGGATGGATGTTTACACTTGTGTTTTATAAATTTGTTTTAAGGAAAATGAATAAGTATAAAGGTTGTGTAATACAGAGAAAGAAAGACTCGAAGGGTAACACTTTAAAGAAAAAGTGTGAATGTGTAGTGTTGAAAATAGACATGAAAGGCAACACTAGATTGGCTTAATTAGTGTGAAGAAGAGTCCAAGGAGACAAAAGGTAACGTCTCTGTTGTGGTGAGTGAGGGAAGGAGGACCCAAAAGCAGAGGAGTAGGAGGGAGCTTCATAAAGGGCTTTATTTTGTCAGTCCAACAAAACACAGGGAACAAAATCCAAAAACAGGCTCAGGGGAAGGCAAAACTAAAACAGGGTAAACTACACAGGGGAAAAGTCACGAGGGGATAAAGCTGGTACGACTCACAGGGAATGTCGGGAACAAGGCAGGAACGTAGACACGACCACATTGACAGACATAAGGATCTGGCAAGACACAATGGGAACACTGGGGTTAAATACAAGAAGTAACGAGATAACAGGGAACAGGTGAGACATCAGGTGAACCACATTAGGGCAGGGCAGGACAATCAGACCGACAAGCGTAAAGCTGGGCAAGACAAGACAAGACAGGGAACCATACTATCAAAATAAAACAGGACGCAGAACAAACAGACACAGGGGAACACAAGACAGGACCAACAATACAATACTGGGGAGAAAACAAAAACAAAAACACAGGGAAGGCCAAATGGGAAAAATAAACCCCAACAAAAACCCCAAACCACAACAGTCTCTAAAAATAGAGTCGTGAAGGGTAGAGACACTGAGGGTGATCACGAAAGGTAGCACTAAAATTGACTAATTAGTGTGAAGGTAGTCTCAAGTGGGTTAGGGTTAGGGTTTTATCTGTCTTAATGTTTTTATTTTTAACTGTTTATACTTGTGTTTTATCTGTTTAACGTATTTTGTGTAAAGCACTTTGAATTGCCCTGTTGCTGAAATGTGCTATACAAATAAAGCTTGCCTTGCCTTACCCAGAAAAAAAGCATGACTAAATTGTTGAATCTGTTCAATTAAATTGGTAGAAATGTACATTACAATAAACTTGAATGCACATTATACACACATTCTCCGGCCTTGATTTGAGGCCGGCCTTTATTTGTCCGTGTTGACCACGCCCCCGGCCACTATCAGAGGCCCGGCTTTTAATTGACTACCGGTCTTTATTTGAGAAATTACAGTATATTACTAAGAGCAGTTCACTAGAGTAATGAAAAGGAACAGCTTTACTGTTTTGTTGGATAATGGACACATAATCACTGTATATTATTACATTGTGTTAGAGAGACTTGATGACAGAAAATGTTTTGCTGTTGGAAGACAGAATGACAAATCACGCAGTTTAGTGCTATATTTAGGAAACGTAGTTGGCTTGAAAAAAAGTGTTACAGGGCAGGAAATGTATGTTATTTGGTCTGCCACATTTGCCAACCTTTATGCATTTATACCTCCACGTTCCAGTGTGGAGGACTGAAATGTCATGTTGAGGATAAAATGTCATATGGAGGAATAAAAAGTGGACTTAAAGAAATTTTTTTTTTGCTGCTGTTAATGATAATTTAATTTATAATACTCTGTCATCTACATTTACAATATATGAATCAATACATAGCCATATATGGTCCATCCATATGGCTATATAATGTAGGATATAATGTGATTTTGACTATTGTTGATCAAGCTCTCTGTAAACCTATGCATGAGCTTGCTTAACTCATAAAATTACTTTGTTTCAATGAAGATTCAAGAATGTAATACAGTTTTCTTTGCGCATCAATGCATTTTAAAATATATGTGTCAATATATAGCAATAGGTTGTCATCAATATATTGCCATATATTTTCAAATATATGAGGAAGTTTTTCATATATTGAAATATATTTTCTAATGTGATGCAATATGAATTCTAGTATTTTGCAATATACTTTTGTTTTGTAAGGGAGCCATCACTGTCTAAAACATGTTACGGTACTGTAAATATTGTCAAATGCAGGCTATACACCAAACACTTGCAAGAGCCACAGTAGGTCTATATAGTGATATGGTGTGTACCTGAACATAATCAGCCTGTAATTGTTTCACCTCGTTGTTTCTCTCAAAAGGCACCAGGTAAATATCTTTCATAGATACCTGAGGGATCAAACCACCGACCTTCCTATTGGTAGGTCCACCAGTGGCGCATTTGCCCCAATATAATATTATATTGTCAGAACTGTATGGCCCTTTGGGTTAATGTTAATCTGGTCCACCCTCTGTGAATCATGTCCATTACACGCTTCTTAATTGCCATTTCATTCTATCTTGATTCATATTACTCACTCATACTTATATTGCAACAAATGCAAATGCATACCAACTCATGCTGCAGTGTGACACTTCCCTCAAGCTCTGTGCCAGATATGTCAGCAATAGAGTAATTTCGCACCCAAGCCACGTGGAAATGTCACGAGCTAGGTGAGCTTCTTCTACCACAAATAGAAGTAAAACCTTCTCATTTTCTCCAAGTCTTCCCGCACTCCGTCACTCTCACTCTCTCCTTTTTGCTCCTTGTTCCAGTTTTCATGAGCCAGTTCTGTGTCCCTCTCTACTTCTTTTTAGAAATAGTTGGAGAGACCTTTTTTGTGATTAAATTTCTTTTATTTTTTCGTTGTGGGCATTTGCCTTTCCAGATAAAGTTCAATACCGCTGATTGTAATTTACACCAATAGCCAGCAGGAGATGAGAGAGGTCGCATAGAGCTCCCAAAAGTAATCCTCGGTTAAACATTTACTTTAACCACTGAGATATGGGTTTGAATCGCCCATCCATTTTCCGTATTCTAATATTACAATTTGAAGATTTAATAGCAGGAATATCTGCCAAATAATCACTCAATCTTACTATCATAGCAAGAAGGTGACTAGGTCTAGCACCCTGTAAGTAATAGCGCTGTCTTGTTCTGTGAGTTATTACTCCAAATTTGAAATTCAGACTTCAGTTTTAGAATTTTGTTTATTTCCTTCTTGACTAATGATGGATGTTGGAGAGACCATTAATGTGTTTTTTCCTATTAATTTGTGTTCTGTCATCCTTCCTTTGAATTGTGGGTCTCCTTCTTAATCATTCTCTATCCGTGTACTTTTTATTCAGTTCATATCTGCTTTGATAATAAAAAGAAGACCTGAGCTTTAAAATAACCAAGCACAACTGTGATCCTTTACTGTAGTCTTGCTTTACCAGACCTTCCTCCACAGCGCTGCAAAGGAGGATCTGTCCACACAGTATTCCGGGATGGGAGAAAAACGTGCTTTGGTTTATTGGCAATTCTTTTAACCACTCACAATTATCTTAGGCACGAAACGCCGGACAGAGCCACAGTACCACTCGGGAAGGAATTTATTTTGGTGGAACATGTATACGTTCAAAAGTAGTTTTGTCCTGCAACAGAAAACTCAGATTGGACAGATAGTCTAGCTAGCTGTCTGGATTTAACCTGTGGAGATCTGAGAGGCAGTTAACCATAATCCTCATAAATCAACAATAGTTTAAAGGTCCCATGGCATGAAAATTTCACATTTTGAGGTTTTGTAACATTAATATGAGTTCCCCCAGCCTGCCTTTGGTCCCCCAGTGGCTAGAAGTGGCGATCAGTGTAAACCGAGCCCTGGGTATCCTGCTCTGCCTTTGAGAAAATGAAAGCTCAGATGGGCCGATCTGGATTCTCCTCTTTGTGACATCTTAAGGAGCAAAGTTACCTCTTTCTCTTTCTCTGCTTTGTTCGCCCAGAGAATTTGACCCTTAACAGCATTTAAAGCTACGTCCTAAGAAAAGCCCATTGTGGGACTGGCTCTAGTGGCTGTAATTCTGCACTAAAGCTGAATTTTGGGAAAGAGACTTCAATTTAATTTTTTGGTCTATTAGGACATTTTATTAAATATGAAACAGATTACATGACATTTGGAGAAGATATCCACAGTTCCTAGACATAATTCCTAATGACTTTTGTGACCCCCTTACTTTTCCTCTAGCACCAACCACCACCAACAGGTTGACACTTGTGTTTTTTAGTGAAATGTTACAAATTACATAACAATTACAAATGGATTTTTCATTTGAGATGGCGAATGGATTTTCCTTGTCAGGGTGAACTGCAATCACTTTGAGTCCCTAACTAGCATCACCATTAGGTCAACATTTCCATTTGTCTAGTCTCTCTGGTGCATTGCCAGACCTATTTCCACCTCGTTGTGCTGGAGTATTGTCTGGCTACACCATCTATCTATTCTGGGATAGGGAAGAAACGCTCTGGCTTGTTTGTATTTCTTTAAACCCATCACAACCTTCCTAACCTATGTGTACTAGATTAGCAAGAATTTCAGCAGAAGAGACGAAAGGGGAGAGAGAGGGAGAATGATATGCAATAAAGGACCGCAGGTCAGAGTCAAACCCGGGCCCCTGCTTCCAGGAGCAAACCTATATGGGCGCCCACCCTACCAAATAAGCTATCTGGGCACCTGGTTTTCAAGAATTTCTGAGTATGAGGTGTGAGATTACTGGAATTCTAGTGACAGCCAAATGAAACTTCACGAAGATTCCTTTTTTTAATTTTCTGATCCCACTAGATGGCGATCTTGGTTTAAAGAAAAAGGCTCCATGAATGGCTGACATTGCCATTCATGGAGCCTTTTTCTTTAGTGTGCTTTTAAACCTTTTGTTGAACAGGGAGCGCCATCTAGTGGGTGTCTAGTGGGACAAAAATAAAGAAAATGCTTAAACAAAGCTTAATTCGGCCATCACTAGGAAATATTCACCAGCACCAGCTTATTGCATCTCTTCAGAGTGCAATGGGGCAGATGGTTAAAAATGTAATTAACCAGTTTGATAAAATAATTACAAATGATGGCAAGTGACATTAAGGTACAGTTAAAAAGAAAAATGCGGGAGCACTCAACACTTAAAATATTTGATAATATATGACCTAAATTTTACTTGAAAAATTTTAAATTGAGAGGTAATGTTGATTTACCTTTGTGAGTAACAATTTCAATATAATGGCAACTCCGACCGGTATAATCGATAATCGGCGCCTAACCTTCCCCTCCCTGATTGTCGCCACTGTCTAACTCTGTTTGCTATGGGAAATAACAACAACCAAATCCTCGGAGCCACAAAGCTTCATGCTGAAAATTGCAATTTTTGAAGAAAATTTGGCTTGTGCAACAAGGCAGCTTGGAGAAGAGATGGACCCACAGAAACACAACTCTCAGATACTTCCATCCAAAAAGGTTTATTTGGAGCAAGCAAAAATTTACAGGCAACGGTATCTGGAACATTAGGCAAAAGAGAAATCCAAAAAACAGGCAGAGGTCAAAATATGTGAATGCTGGAATGCTTTGAATGCTAGGAATACAGGGAAAAATGCTCAAACGCTGCCACAAAGGAACAATATGATCTATCACAGAGGTAAGGAACAGGTAGGGTTTATACACAAGGATGGGGGAGACAACAAGTCTGACAATGCAAGACTATGTTGTGATTGATACAATCATGTAATGGGAGAAGAAAAGACATATTGCTTGAGTTTACTTAAGTGTGAACAGTCTGCGGGTAATGGCATACTTAATTGTTAATTCAGTAGGCAGTTGTATGCAAAAGTACATTAGTATGCAATTTCGAACACAACCTGTGTTTGCATCGGTGAGGCTTGTTGCTCCAATATAGTCAAAGTTTATGGACAATGTTTCCCTGATACAATTTTTTCATGTTAAGTTGCCAGCTATATTATCTCCCTAGAGAAAACACCAGTGTTTTTGTTGCTGTTGTTTACATTCCTCCTGATGCAAAAAAAAAATGCACAACGTTCCTGTTGGGTTTACGGTATGGCTCCAATGGAGTTTTATGTCCGACCTGCCATGCTACATACAGTATGTGTACCAGGTTTTGTGAGTCTATGTTAAACGTACTGCAGGGGCTCAACTTTCTTAATTTTTCATCAAGTCACCAGACTTGATGCGACTGCCAAATTTGGTGAGTTTTTGAATATGTTAAGCCCCTCAAAAAGGCAATTAATTTGCCGGAAGAATAATAATTCCTTCAGTTCCAATAGGGCCTTCGCTGCTGTCAGCGCTCGGACCCTAATTACACAAATTTAAATGCTGGTGAACATAAAAAAATTTATAAATATTAATTTCTTCATGTACTGTTGGTTTGGTATCTCTGGATGAGAGGAGCGGAGGCCTGTGTACATGGTTTTGTCTGGAATTTCTGTTTTCAAATTTTTCAAACAGGCAATACCAGCTACACAAGCATTTCTGTTGTGTAAAACAGTTCTCATATGTCTTAGGAGTCAACCAGTGAAAAAATAAACATTATAACTTAAACAATGGACAAAATATCTACATCTTCACAAAAAAGTCCAGACGCTTTTGCCCTCATGATATTCATTAATACCAAAAACATACTCAAAACAGTAATGCCATTTTTCTATTATATACTATTCTGCCCTTGGGTCATTCCTCTTGACTATGTAAAAAATCTTTGATTCATTTGCAATGACTGTACATTGTTGGACCAGGCTTCCATTGGTTGACAAGTCGTAAACAAGCTTTTGATTGGTTGGAATGCTTGCCCAGAGCATCATGGGAGACCAAAATGGCAGTTAGCCTCAAAGCTAGCAGTGATAAATGACTAAAAATCCATAAATTATGGACATAAAATTGTATCAATCTTGGAGGCAAGAGTCCGGTTTATTGGACAAAGACCCAGAAAAACACTTCTGGCTATGAAGACACCAAAGACAACAGCGAAACAGCACAAGTGTTAGCTTTTAGCTGCATAAACGGTATTATCTTTTCATTATGGTTATAAAATTATTAAGTCATGAATCAGAAATGCTGTTTTTTATCGTATACAAGCTCAGGCTCAGAGCCTTCAGTGAATGTGAAATTTGGGATTCAAATAGTATCAGAAAAACACTTCCTACAAAAAATTCCCTCATTTGTCTCTCTTTGAAGGGTTTGGACTTTTTTACTCTCACATGCACACACTCATCAATTTTGTCATGCATGCTCACTGTCACATTTTGAAAAAATGTCTCCTTCTGTCGGCTTATTTTCCTCCTTTCCTCTCTCTCTCATTTTTTAGCACTTTCTTTCATTTCTTCACACCTCAGATCTATTCCTCTTTCCATTTGTCCTTGGCCTACGTTATCTTTCCTCTCTGTCCTTACAGCTTTATTTTTTATTTTTCTTCTGTATCTTTTTCCAGCGCAATAATGAGTGAGGTACAAAGGGACCCCCAGGCCCCTGTCTCTTTCTCTCCTCCATACTCTCCCTTTCTTCCCTGGTCTATCATTCATTGCTCTTTGTCTTCCTTTTTTTCTTTAAAGCCAGAGAATGGGGGGGTGTGTGTGTGTGTAATCATACATATTGTATTCATGTAGTCAGTTCCCTTGGTGAATGCACTGTTGCAACACAGGGAATAGAAAATGGCTGACAGTCAGTTGCCATAAGGCTCCCTGTACAAAGTAAAACTCAAAGGTTAAATGAAAGCAAGTTTTTTAAAGTCCAGTATCAATATATTGACAGCTCTGAAACTATGCAGCAGGCTCATGTTTTGTACAATTGTTATTATTGTAAACCTTTTTTATATAAAGACAATGTCTAAACGCAATACTACATGATAGTTAGGGTTGGGTACCGGACTCTGCACTTTTGGGTACCAACCGCATTACGTTGGTACTAACGAGGAATGACTCACATTAAATCAAACGGTGCCAAATTTCGTTACCTGATAGCGCTTAAGTGTGAGCACATCTGTTGTCTCTGCATGTTGACAGAGAGCGGAGCACCGACACAGAGCTGTGGTGCGGAGGACCAAAACAACGTCAACTGCAGTTTGCTAAAGTCACAGTGATTCAAGGCAATGCCGGTAAAGCGTTTGCAAGTGTTCTTACTAGGGATGGTACGGATAAAGCACTTTTGCAGAGTACAAGTATTATACAAGTAATGCGAGTCAACATCTGTACTCGGATTGAATAAAACTCCTCATTGGGTAGCGGACTGTGTCTGCGTTCTGTGATAGGCTAGTCACAGCGCTAGTCACAGCGCCCCTCCCCTACACTCTTTTGTAATAGGCTAGTCCCAGCGCCCCTCCCCTACACACACACAGATTCCTTCTGTGTCCGGCCGGCTCTGCTCACTCACACACACTCAGAACACGGAGAAGTGAACAGCTCTCTCCCTCTCCCACAGTCACTCAGGTTTGCGGGTCTTTTCTGTTACCATTTAGGGTTTCTTCAGCTTCAGGTTTGTTTTTTACTTCGGTTCGAACTAGTCCTTCTTAGTCACCAGTAGATTTCTGGTAAACGTGGGGTTTGTTTAGACATGGTACTTGGTTGACTGTGACTCGCGTTTTTTCTTTTTTTTTTAACCGCCTGCTGGCTCTAACCAGTTTTTTTGAGTGTTTGAAACTTTCTTGCTGTATTTTATAAAAAAAATAAAAAAGGGAGTTGTGGTATAAATAAATAATATTACAAATTAAGATACACACACAAACACACACACACACACACACACACAAAAACATCCCCCTCAGTGATACAGAGTGTACTTCAAACTTAGACCCTAGCCATGTGGAACAACTGGTCTTCATTAAAGTCAATGTAGATCTGAAAAACAGCATCGACCTATTTGATCCGTAGAACACAGTCCCCCTTGCCCCCACTCTCTCTCTTTTTTTATCTCTCTCTCTCTCTCTTTCTCTCTCTCTCACTCTGTGTATCTCTTACTCACTCACAGACACACAGACACACACACATACCTGGTGTGGAAATAAAAAATTTTTTTTATTTTATTATTAATAATAATTATTAATAATTCATGTGGTTGACAGATAAAGATACAGATACGGATAATGCTGTACTTGCTCATCCCTAGTTTTACACTTCTCAAAACTCCACGCATACAGCGTATATAACGACGAGGGGAAAGCAGTCGTGGTATGGGGTAACGTCAGTGGTGAGTGGATTGATCCAAATATTGATAATATTGATACCATTGATACCAGTTTATCTCCAGTATGCACTGCTGCGGTGTCATCAAAGAGGCGACCTCTTTTTAAAAAGGCTGTAAGATACAGTGGTAACACAACAAATTTATACAAGCACATAAAAAATGTCCTGGGTTTTAACTCGTTAATAATCCAAAGGTAACATCACAAAAACACTTAATGGACATAAACATTCATTCAGATTTAACAAGTCCTCATCCTCTGTGACAGACAGACACCACAGTATTCACTATGCCCTATTGACTGACTGTCAGGCTGAGATTGTAGGGCAAGGCCAAGCAAATGTATTTCTATAGAACATTTTAGCAACAAGGCAGTTCAAAAGTCTTTACGTAAAACATGAATAATAATAATTATTATTAGATAGTTTGTAGGAACGGGTTTGGGAGTTTTTCTTTTTAGTGTGGCGTTTAAAATGTCCTAAACAAATATCCAGGTACCAGTATCGATACCGTACCATAACGTAAAAAAAATAAAATAAAATGCATTATGTTTTGTGTGTAAAAAATCTGAATCCAGTAAAATTTCTCTGTTAGGTCAATGTAGTATAGTACAATGTTTTGTTGAAGTAGAAGTAGTAAGTAAGTAGTATACAGTTGGGTTGCATAAGTGATTTCCGGGCCTTTTGTGAGTTTTTTGGGGGTACAATTTGTCATCATAATAAATCTATATCTGGGGCCCTATTAGTTGGGGGCCTCAGGCAGTTTTCTACCTTTCCTAATGGTAGAGTCTCCCCCTGTTTTTTTTCTTCCTGTGAACCAGAGCATATCTTTATCGGTGTTTCTGACCGAGAGTAGCTGCGACTTGAGTGTGCGACACAAATGTGTCATGTTAGGTGTATTGCTCAGCACCTAAGGAAGCACAAATGAAGCTTTATGAAGTATTTTCTTTTTTTTCTGAACCCACTAGATTGCGTTCTCTGTTCAACAAATGGTTGAAGGCACACTGAATTGCCATTCCTTGAGCCAGGGACGATTCTAGGATCAGACCTTTAGGGGGGCCCAGCCCCTAATGACAATGTGACACGGATACAATGCTTTGCAAAAGTGTTGTAATTATTTGTCCTTTGTCACTAACAGACAAGTTTGCGAACTCTAACTTAAAGCACTAGAATTGATTTATTTTTATTATTATAATTTTAAAGGGGGCTTAGATTAAAAAAATCACCGATGCCTGAACCCTTTTTCTCTAACCCCTGTGTTGCTTTCCCATTGACCATGTCCATCCAGGTCTAAATAGAAAATAAACTTTATTTTGGCAATTTTTTAAACCCTTTTTTTCAATGAACACATGACATTTAAAAAAAGCAGAAATTATGAATTATTTGATTAATACTTTAGATTAGATGATGTTGATCACAGACTGGTTTATGTCAAAGTTTAGTCAGGATACTGTTGTGAAACCAATTAAACATTTTTTTTTCAAATGCTATAAAATTTGAATAATACACAAAAAAAATAATAATCTTTTTACCTGTGAATAACGTTGTATGAAACCCATTCTTATTATTTTTGGGCAATTTAATTAGGTTAAAAGGAACCCATATTTCTGATATAGAAATCTTTTGAAAACGGGTCAAATTTGACCCAAGGACAACGCAAGGGTAATCCAAAGAGCGCCATCTAGTTGGGTCAACAAAGACAACTAATTGTTCAGCTGTTGGATGAGAGGTTCCTGCTTGCTTAGTTATTAAACACAAACTACAGCTGAGACTAATGGAAATATCAATAATTTTGCATGTACCGGTATGGGTGGGGATGGCACAGTGGATATGACGCATGCCTTTGGTGTGGGAGATCTGGGAACTTTTGGCAGCAATGGAGAAATACCGGAAGTGGAAGGTCATGGATATAGACAAATGTTTCCCTGGATATGGTGCTAGACGAGGGGTTATGGGGATCATCAAAGTCGTCATTTTGGGGACCTTCAATATTTGTACTACATTTTGTAGCCGTCCATCCAAGAATAATGGAGATATTTCAGTCTGGACCAAAATGGTGGACCGACCATCTTACATTGCCATTGCAGCATTTTTAACCACTGTGTTTTATTTACTTTGAAAACACAAACTGGTGACATCAGAATAATTTAGAATACACCAGCATTAAATAAGAAATATGCACGTAGTAACTCATTAATTAATTGAAATCATTAATCCTTCAAAGATAAATTATACAAACTATACATGAAATAAAAAATATTTAAAGCTAAGTATCATGAGGCAATGATCTATATTTTAATAGCTAGAGCTTAACTTTCCCCCTAATTTACAACAGCCATCTCACAATTCCAATCATCCCCACTCTAAATCTGGCAACGTCTTGGACTCTATACTGCCATTAGGAATTCAAGTATGTAATGGCCACCGTAAATACTCTTCTAATTACCCCTGGTCTATCCCTCAGTGCACACTGACTTCAGTGTAATAACATCATAAACTATGGAGAACGTATGTATACAGTGCTGTGGGCAAAGGGTTAGGAGCTATACAGAAATTGGTCAAATAGGGCCATAAAATACATAGCAAATTCTTTGATGGAGAGTCCTCACTGACCTTTAAGCCTGTTACCCTGGCAACTGATTGATGACTGGAATGGAGTGATGAGCAAATACATTAAGGGTTAAAAGGCATGAGCCATTGCATAGCATTAAGGAATGAAAACAGCAATGTTTTTTCTGGGTTTACAACACATGTATGTAGTATTTTATCTGGTCAACTTAATATTATATTCTTTTCGTTCTTTTTCGTTTCATTCTTTTTGATCTCATTTGATCATTGGCACTTTGTCTTAATTAGTTCACTGGAAAATTAAATAAGAAACTGATTTGATGTGGCAGAGATCTTTGGGTGTTATTGAAGAGATTGTTATTGAGTTAGTCTTGCTTTGCCAGACCTTCCTCCACAGCGCCACAGAGGAGGGTCTGGCTAGTCCACACAGCATTTTGGGATGGGAGGAAAACGTGCTCTGGTTTATTGGCATTTCTTTAAACCAGTCAAAACCGTCTTAAGGGGCTAATCAATGGACAAAGCCACGATGCCGCTGCAAAATAGCTTCGCAAAAGGGACTTGTTGGTGGAATGTGTACGTTTAAAGTGCCTATATTATGAAAAAAATCCCCTTTCTGCAATTTGGGGTGTTATTTTGTGTCTCTGGTGCTTCCACACCCATACATACTTGGGAAAAAACATCCATGCTCTTTTGAGTGAGATACGGTTTCTGAATGTCTTCTGCCTTCCGTCTGGGGGTGAGCTGTTCAAAATCTGCATGGCTTTCCTACGTCACTAGCCGAGACGAGGTGGCTAACCCTAGCACATGCTAGCACTAGCATGCTAGCTCCTTCTCAATGGCAAAACACTGCTGCAACACACACTAATTGACTATAATCTCCAAAAGAACTACTTCCATGTCCCTGTTCTGCAGGTATTCCACAAGTGGCCCTGGTCTAGAACAAGTCTCCCAGCTAATCCTGCCTTGTCTGACCAAAGTTGGAGAAAGAGTTATCTAGCTGATGCTAAGCAGAGACCTAAACACACAGGGTGAAAACAGGATCTGCAGCAATGTGCGGTACAACAAAAATATAGTGTTTTTTGAAAATTAAACAATGTAAACCTATTTTCGTGCAACCTCAAAATACATGAACCTGAAAATGAGCATAAAATGGGCGCTTTAAATGTTGTTTTATTTGTGCAACAGAAAACTCAGATTGGGTAGATTTTACAGTTAGCTCTCTCAAGTTACCATGTTTAGGAGCAGTTAATCATAGTCCTCATAAATCAAGGTTTACAATTCCAACACAAAGAAAGAGGAAGGACATCTACGAAAAAACATGCATCCAGCAGAATTTCTTGCGGCACCGGAGCAATCCCGAAAGTGGAAAGTCATGGATATAGACTATTATTGAGTTGATAGCACACATACACCTGAAATCAAGCAGTTGCAAGTCATGCTTGTTGACATTTATTTTCATGTTGTTGTCTGTGACCAGGCAGCTGCGCAGCTCCCTGCTGGGCTGGGTGGACACCGACTGTCACTGTTTGACTCCTTAAAGGTTTACAGGCCAATTAGTCCACTGGAGTATGACGGCGAGTGCCACGAGGTTAGTGTCTCAGCCAGACGGCTTACAGTTGGCTAATTACCCAAAAGTCGTTCCTCCTTAACAGAAGCGTGATCATCACACGAGGGACGGGCACAAGATCAGGGCTTATATACTAAAAGGCAGCCCTCAGCAAAGAGGCCAGCAAACCCTGGACCCATCTGGGTCTCAGTTTGTAGAGTTCAGTGTTAATTAAATGCAAAACAGATTGAGTACATAGGTGACAGATGTGTGTGTGTGTGTGTGTGTGTGTGTGTGTGTGTGTGTGTATACAACCTGATCTCACAGAATTCCATGAAATGAACACGGCCCCTTAACTCAAAATCTGTGGCAGTTTCACGGAATTGCAAAAGATTCTGTAATGAACTACGGAAGAATTCCGTGAAATAAACACGGCCCCTTGAGTTAAGGTAAAGGTCGTGGGTAGGCATATGGTTCCGCGACATGCGGGAAGAACAGGACGGTTGGGTATAGGAAAAGTTAGTGGGTGGGCTTATGATTCCTTGACACACGGGAGGAATGGTACGGATGGGTTTAGGAAAAGTAGAAAGCGACTTTAGAAAACATTACTCCCGGGTGAAAGTCCTGTGTTTGACCCATCCCAACCAACCTCCTTATGTGGATTTTCGAGCTTTCATACTACTCACACTGTAAACCCGAATGTTCAAAATAATTAATTAGAATAAGTAGGGTGAACTTAAAATCATCTTAAAAGTTCTACTTACTTAAAAATGTTGAGTGCCAATAGCTTGTTCCCTCTTTTTAAGTTATTTAAACTTGCAATTTTTGATTAACATTAACTTTTTGCAGGTTAATTATCTACTTAAAATAATTAACTCAGAGTTACTTAAAACTATGTGGATTAACCCTCTGAACCCTAAGGCCATTTTTACAGTTTATTGTCTGTCTGGAATTATTTTATAATAACTTGTAAAACATCAACCCTGTTGTCTACAGTCAAGATATGAACATAATTTTTTTTTCAGGACAAACTGGGTTATTAGAATATTTGGGCTGCAATGAGGTCACTTGAATGTTAAAAATGGTTGTAGGACCTTAAAGACAAATTAATAAATAAAACAGAACATGACTCTTCCAGATATGTATTGATATCACAGACAGATAAATAAAACCTCTAAAACACTTCTCATATGTCTTGGGAGTCACACTGTGAAGAAATAATCATTATAACTTATACAGTTGACAAAATACAGACATTTTTTCAAAGAAAGTCCAGACGCTTTTTTTGCCCTCATGACATTTACTTATGCCAATAATAACATAATAATGTCATATTTATTGATATTACACCCACTGTGTTGTCTAAAACTGTTCTCCTATATGCAAAAATAAACATTTGTGTATGTATAAATTCCATCTCTCTCTCTCACACACACACACTCACTCACACACACACACACACACACACACACACACACACACTCTACATAAATAAGTAGGCCTACATATATTTAAAAAAAAAAAAATATCGCTTCCACCGGAAGTGCTTTTATTTTGTAGTATTTGCGTGCGTTCTCCAGGCAGTAAACCGGAGCCGACGAGTAAGCCGAGGAAAAGAGCGGGAGACTGAACGACAAGAGTACCGAAACACTGAGTTGAGAATGTAAGTAGTCAACATAGAACTTGCTTGAATGTTTGTTCCTGGGGTTCAACGTGTTTTTAAAACGGACAGAGTAAGTTACGTTAGCCGTTTTACGTGGCTAACCGTTAGCCACGTAAAACGGCTAACTGTCTAACGGCATGTTAGCTTGCTAACCGTTAGACAGTTAGCAAGCTAGCACGCAAAGTCAACCTGCCAGTTAGCTGTAAAGGCTACGTGGCTAGGCTTGTAGTTGTAAAACCTGGTGATGCCTAAGGTGCAGTGGTGGATAGTAGTGAGGTATCATGGCAGACTGTTCAATGAAAACTCGATGTCTGTCGAGCTGTGTCAGTGTTTTGAGCGAAGGCAGAAGCTAACTCATGCACCATGTGCTGTGCATTTGGCTAGAGATTGAAGTTATTCTCTGAAAGTTAATTTAGCAGACTTTTTTTAATAATTGGAATTATTTTATTATTGTTTTTTTGTGATTTCTAGGACAATGATTTATGAATGCTATCAGTCCAACTTTACGTAACATTGACTTATTTATGTAATATAATATGAAATGTTACAGATTGAGTAGCCTAATAGTAGGGCTGCACAATTAATTAAATTTTAATCGCGATCACGATTTTGACTTCCAACGATCAAATTTGCGTGATCGAGCGTTTTTTTTTATTTTTTATTTTTTAATGCGTCATTTCATACGCTTCAACGCTCCGGATTTTTGTGCATAGCGCATCTACCGCTCCGTAAACCTGTCTGCTCATGAGCCAGTCAGAGTAGTTCCCGGCACCGTGCAGCTTAGTTTCTAGATCTAGACAGTCACAGAGGACAGGGGGACGGGAGGACAACTCAACAGATAGCAGTTGTTTATACGTCGGTCTCAAGGTTTACCAGTTTACCAGTAAACGCAACATTTTGTCCTGTCCGACTAGCACTGCTCAGTAGTGACCAGTGCTAGTCCTGCTAGTAGCGTCTGTTAGCTCCTCTAGGACGCACCGGTGCTAATGTCCTCGCATCCGCTGCAATGCTGTTTGTATGGATATGGTTTAATTTTGCGTTACATGACCCATTTCTTCTGTAAAGCTGTGCCTGTGTTGGATCTCTCCTCCACTCTGTCTCGTCTTACTCTCCGCGCCCCGCCACACAGCGCCGGTGTCGTGCCAATGTACTTATCCCCGCCAGGATTTGTATCCCCTGGCCGCGGGAGCGCGCATGCAGACAGAGCGGAGTTTCTGCTGCCCTTCAAATTGTTTAACTGCTGCACTTTGAATTTACCTCTTAAATGGAACAAATAGCAACGTGGAAGACTCGACAGGGTTTTCCATAGTAACATGGGTCTCAGTTAACTACATAAATACGTGTATTTGTCTGTTACATTAAGGCGGCGTGTCAAATGTTTATAGCGTCGTTTAATATTATGGACTGATAGGCGTATCCTCCCTGTCCTCTAACGTGATTTCTGTTTTAATTTAGTTTAATATGGCTTTTCAATTAAACACTTTTTCACCTGTCTACCATATGAGTTACATAGGGGATACATAAAATATCAGGTGAAAAACGGCCTAATATTTTGAGTACCTCCTATGTTCATAATGATCAGCCGTCTCTCTGTGAGTACGTCCATCGCACTCCCTCTCGCAGTTATAAATGGCCTATGTGACGATAAAATTTGTTTTGGTTAAAATCAACAAATAATCGAGAGAATAATCGTGATCAAAATTTTGATCAAAATAATCGTGATTATCATTTTGGCCATAATCGTGCAGCCCTACCTAATAGGCATCTTACACATCTACTTTGTTTTAATAAACGTTTTTTGTATTTTGCTGTACTCCTTTAGTATGAGGAATATGACAGTTTTTGATGGAGGTTTAAACCTCATGACAGGTGTCCTGTAAAATAATATTGTTTTGTGTGTTTGGGTTTTCAGGTTGCTGCACCTGCAACAAATATGACTTGGCAGTGTAAGTTGTGTTCAGCTTCTTTTACCACTCGAACATATTTATTAAAACACTGCAGACTGCAGCACAGCCATTTTTCAAAAATTAGCCCACTGCCATGTCTCCATGATGATTGCATGTGCACATTTCAGACACTTAGTGCACTGAGTACTCATCTGTCAAGATATCATACACAAGAACATAAGAGCAGTGCAAAGGAGATTCAGGAGCTTGTGACCTTCAAGTGTCCTTTATGCACATTTCAGCAACTTTTTTCTGAGTCTGTGCTCCTTAGTCACATAAGAACACACTTAAAAAAGCATGAGACAGTGGTATGTCCATACAAAGATTGTAAATATAGCACAAACGTATACTCTTCATTTAATTCCCATAAAAGTAGATTGCATCAAGCGAGTCTTGCAACAGACTTTGGTAGTGACATTGTCTATGAGCATACTCAGAATCTCCAAGCCACCAGCTCTAATGTAACTGTGAATGAAGAGTGTCCAATTCAGTACACAGAAATGCAGGATGATGAGCAGTGTGATACATCAGCACTAAAAAATCAGCTGAAACTTAATGCAGCATCTTTATTTCTAAAGATGCAGGCTATCCTTCATGTGTCAAACTCAGCTACACAAGAAATAGTTGACCACTTGAATCAGATCTTCTCTTTATCTCAGCCATTAATCAAAGATGCAATTAATGACATATTGCAGAGACATGGTCACAATATTACAGATTCCACGCTCAATGAAGTTGTCAATGCTGTCATGGATTCTAATGTTGTATTTAGTGCTACATCCAAAGGTGCAGAGTTGTCCTCTCATAAGCGAAGAAAGACATTTATAGAGCACAACTATCCATTGGTAATGCCAGTAGAGTACCATTTAGAAGCACCTGGTCATACCATAATGTATGTTCCAATCCTTCAGATGATTCAGGAGCTGTTTAAAAACACAGACATCCTAAATAAGATCAGAGAACCAAACTCTGAGCCTGGTTATTATGTGTCATATCGTGATGGCTCTCATTTCCAACAAAACAAGCTACTCTCAACAGAAGATCTACACCTAGCAATCCAACTTTATATTGATGATCTTGAAATTGCTAACCCTCTTGGCACATCACGTAAAGTTCACAAACTTTGTGCTTTATACTGGGTCCTAGCAAATGTGCCGCCCAAGTATAGATCAGCAATGCACACTATACAATTGGCCCTGCTAGCTAAAGTGACAGACCTCAAGAAATATGGATATGCAGGTGTACTTGCTCCACTGGTTCATGATGTCTACACAATCGAACAAAATGGTGTTTTCATTGAATCCGTTGGTCAGAATGTGAAAGGCACCATCTTTTGTGTTTCTGCTGACAATCTGGCTTCACATGGCTTAGGTGGTTTTTTGGAGTCGTTCAGAGCAGGTTATGTTTGCAGATTCTGCATGGCCACAAGTGAACAGTTTCAAACAACTGAGGTAAAAAAGGAGACATTTGTTAAGAGAACCAAAGCGAGCCATGACCTTAATGTACAAAATATCCTCCAAGATGACAGTTTAAGCAGCCAATTTGGGGTTAAAGGTGATTGTGTTTTGCGTAAGTCACTTGAGTACTTCCATCCTGTCACAGGTTTTCCTCCAGATCTACTTCATGATCTTTTGGAAGGAATCGTTCCAGTTGAACTTTCTCTTTGCATTAAAGAAATGATTCGGCTTAAGTACTTCACTTTAGATTATTTGAACCAAAGGATCACATCATTCCCATATCAGCACACTGATAAAGTAAATAAACCACATCCAGTTCCCAAAACATTCATGTCTCGGGGAACGATTGGAGGCAATGGGCATGAAAATGCCACGCTGCTCACAAGCCCTTACTTGTGGGCAGTAAAGTACCAGAGGGTAATAGTACGTGGGAGGTTTTGATGGACTTGAAAGAGGTTGTTGAATTAGCGTTGTGCCCATCATTTTCTGATGAAACACTGGACTATTTTGTTTGCAAAATCAGTGACCACAGGCTGATCCTACAAGAAGCTTTCCCTCAGTTTAGCCTTCGTCCTAAACATCACTATGTGGAGCATTACCCCACCTTAGTTAAGTGCTTTGGGCCCCTGGTGCATGTTTGGACCATGCGATTTGAAGCAAAGCATCGCTTTTTCAAGAGAGTGGTGCATGATGCTCAAAACTTCAAAAATGTTTTGAAGACCCTGGCAATCCGACACCAACACATGATGGCCTATCACCTTGGTTCGCCATCATTTTTCAAACCAAAAACACAAACATCCAGGGTTGAATCTGTTTTGGTGTCAACTCTTCCAGAAGTAGCTCAGGCTTATATTAGAGGACAAACAACTAGTGACACTGTCTATAGTACATCAAAGGTGACCATTGATGGCACAGACTATATCACTGGAATGTTTGTTTCCGTTGGAATCAGTGGGGACTGCCAAAATTTTGCAGACTAACACAGATCTACCTTGTGAATCACAATGTTTCTTTTTCTCTGTTGTGATTATGACTCCTGGTATGTAGAGCATCTTCGATCCTATGAGCTGTCAGCCACACAGGGAAGCCTGTCTATTCACCTGCAAACTGACTTGAATGATACAACCCCACTCTCGGCATACAAGATTGGGGGCTTGCTGATGCTGACTCCCAAGAGGTTCATACAAGTGAGACGAAATTAAGACCACTCTACAGTAAGTAATTCTTTGTATATTGGAAAATGTACTTTGTAAAATCAATCATTATATCCATGTGTTGATGTGTTTATAACCTCCACATTTCTTCATCTATTAAAGTGATGGCCGCTGAAGCCCCACAAAACATGATCCTTCGTGTCATCGAGGCGGACCGTGTGAGAAAATTAAAACTCAGCTCCCCGTCCAGCCTCTGTTGATGCACTGATTGATATTTTAAAACAACAGCTGGAACTGGACTGTGACTTCAGTTTGAAGTACGAAGATCCAGACTTTGATGGAAAACTCACTTGCCTTGTTGACATTGAGGAGTTGCCCCAAAAAGCCTGTGTTCATATTTCACTTACACATGACTCCAGTTCACTTGCATCTACTGATACCCATTCAGATGTGTCATCCCCAGAACGTCTCAGCAGATGGCCTCCAGGTCCATTTCAGATTCCCACATTTGCATTTGACATTGAGCTGACACTTAGAGACGGAATGCGAATTTGAAAAGAATGAAAAACCTCTACAGTTGTCAAGGGACCAAAAGCACAATATTTTAGACAAACTGGCATCTACCATATATGGTTTCAAGGCCTACCCCAGTGATAAGGAGATAGCAATGGTGGCTGAAGCTCTTGTGAGGACACACCCCTGTTTAAAGGAAGCAGGATCCAACAGTGGATGGAGTGGCTGGAAAAACAGCATCAAATTTAAAATGGGAAATTACAGGACCAAGATGAGAAGAGCTGGATGTCAGGAGGTCACTGTAAATGCTGGAAAAAGAAGCAGAAAAAATCCCGACAATGAACCTTCACACTCCAACATAAAAAGACCTAAGCGCGCAGAGGTCAACTTTCTGCCCAACTTTCCTCAAGGAGAAGATCCCTCAAGTCTTGACCAATTGAGGCAGGCCATTGTTGAGGAAGTAAAGAAGACTGAGAGAAACCTATCTCTTATCAGTAAGATGATGCAGACCACGTTTGCCTTGCGACGACAGACTATTGTGATGTCATGCCCTCCGGTCAAAGAGCTCATGGACCTCTGGCCCGCTCTTCATATGCAGTCTGAGGTAATGTGTTTCAGCTCTTTCGTTGGCTTTATCTTTGCTACTGTATGTCACTGTGTAATGTTGCCAAATTTCATTAATCATAAAATAAATAATTAAGAAAAAAATTAAAAATTACAGTACTGTCCTTTCCTCAATGCAGGTGTATGCAGAGTTCCAAAGGATAACAAACCAGAACCTTCCAAACACTTTCTATGCCCAGCTTGATCGCCACACTCCTCGCTTGATGGCCTTATTCAGGCAGAAAGCTTCCAAAACTGGAAAGACTGCAGATGCTTTGGCTAACATTTTCAAAGTCCATGATGCACAGGTGATTATACATTTCACAGGTCTACTGTTGGTAGTTTGGTGCTTCAGATAAACTTTTGAATTCCATATTTGCACCAGATAAATCAGCAGGCTATCATAGTGGATTTATGTGCAGATATTGGTAATTAATTAATTGGTAATTAGTTGGGACTGTTTGGCATTGGCTTTGATCGGTATACTGTATTTACACGATTTTAATTTTCTCAGGAAATACATGATGTCCACACGAGACGGACCACTGTTCTCCATGCCCTTCCTGTTTATCTACGTGAGGAAGTCTCTGAATTTTTCAGATCATGTGTGGTAAGTCTAAGTAGAGAGATATCAGGCCTGCCCGTAGGGCTTTAGAAAAGTCACCTGCAAAGAAAATCAAGTAGCTGTCATTAGCCTAACAGTGGCACACATAAAAGTCATCTCTCTTTCTCAGCAAACAAGACTGGTGTATTTATTTTTAATGATAGGACAATCAACTGTAATCAAAATTCCCTCCGCCATAGTTTCAGTAAATGTGATTAGTATATGATCTCCCTTTCATTTTTTTAAGGATGATATGGATGAACCAGACCTGGCCGATGCATCAGTGATCCTCCTTACAACTGTCAGTGACGATGCCTCTAGTCCAGTTCACTACCACCCAGTGAGAGTCTCTGTCGTCCTAGAGGGTGATGTGGTTGTCAACCTTCCCAGGCTTGCTGATGCCTTCCTGGTAATGTTTGGACTGATATATGCACTACACCTCAGCTATCCTAAGGGACTCACCAACACTTTTGAGTTCACACAGAAAATCTTGCTTGGTCTTGATGACTCTAAACTGTCACCCAAGCTGCAGACTCTTAAAAAATGACCTGATGTTATATGTGTAACTCAAGATCCAAAAAGGAGTGGTGGATTCTGATAGCTCACTCTGTTAGAGCATAGTCCACAATTGCCAGGTCCATGTTGACTACTGTTCAATGTTAATGTTAAAGTTGCTGCTCTACTCAACTGGTTTTCAGCCTAATGGCATAAAGTAGACACTGTCTGTACCACTTGAATTGTATTAACTAATGCAGGGCTGTGTTGTTTATACACTGTATTGTGTAATCTTGCTTGAAGTTGCTAGATTTAAACCAGATAGCCAAAGGAAGGCTACACACTGCCTTTGTAAAGTTTTGAAATTGTAGCAGTTTTGGTTGTGAAGAATTTATAAGCAATTTGTTGTACATTGCTGCACTGCAGGTTTACAACCAAATGGCCAAAAGTGTGCCTTAGCAAATGTTTCTTTAATTTTTTATTCTTTTTTCATATGGGCAAATAATCTCTCTAAACTCTTTTGGTCACCACCCAAGATTTACTGATGCAAATATTGTATTAACAGTTTTATAAGCTATTTGTCAGATAAAGATCTATTCTTACTGTAATTTAAGTTTTTCTGAGTTTAATATTTCTACTATGGTTTATCTTAAAATATAAACAATGTCCAGTAAGTGGTCTTGTTAATTGTTACTTTTTATTTATTTGTTTTTTTTTTTCATTGTTGTATTTTAACACAAAATATATTCAAAGGTTTATGCAAAAATGCTGAATAGAAAGAAAAAAAAACTTTATTTTATTTTTTTTAACTTTTAATTCAGGAGTACTTATTATTTTTAAGGCAATCAGTTGCCACAAATATTTTAAGTTTGGAGTGAAATGATTTTGAGTTGTAACAAGTCCATGTTTTTGAGTCATGTTTAATGAGAAGATTGAAAGCAAAAACTAATAAATGTTAAGTCCATTGAACATAAAATCCTGAGTGTTCATACTTGAAATGATTAAGTTTGCTTGAATTATTTCAATGAGAAAGATGAGTGAATATTCTGAGTAGCAGAAACTGAAGAGTTTTGAGTTGGCTTAATTGGTAAATTTAATTTAATTATAATTTAAATTTACATGTAAAATAAACTCCAAATATATAAGCTCTGTTATACTCAAATGTTTGAGTTTCAGAACTCAAAAGAATTGTGGCAACTGATTGCCTTACTTTTTTTGAGTACTGCTAACTTATTCGGGTTTACAGTGCACTACCATAGTTGCCCCTATTGCTACGTCATCTTCTCATTGACTTTACATTGGCATTGTTGTCTGTAGTGGCCACACAGACTTTTCACACATTCTGTGACACCACCACGTAATGCGGTGTTAACAGTTTGTGATCATTTCACGGAATTCTGTGAAACCAGGCTGGTGTGTAAGAGAGACAGACAGAGAGGGATAGACCTGTGTGTGTCTACTCCCACACTGTAATATAGAATTACAGTTGAACATAATATATAGGATATCAGCTCAGCAAGTCACTACTACTTAATGACATTTGTGTGGTCACTTGTTCTGAAGTTCTGGCCAGTTATTTGGTCATGTGCTGGTGAAACACATCTAAAAAAAAACTGCATTATTCTCTCTGTGCTAATGTGTGTGAGATGCATAGATTGTGGCCGACCGTGGAGGCTAAATTAAAATCTAGTCTTCTAGTCGTCTTAATGAAAAATGTCATTTAGAATAACACAATACACTTGTTTGGTGGAAAATTAGTATACTGGATTTTTTTCACTCATATATTACACAAGTATCTCTGGTCATGTGATGGTGCCATGCCCACGAACAGTAATATAATGATAATTGTTCTTTATAGAACTTCTTCTGCCTGTAATACGCCTCTCGCCAACTAAAATTTCTTAAAAAAAACTGAAACTACAAATGATGAATCTCACGTAGATGTTGCTTTAGGTATTGTTGTTTTGTTTATTTTTGTTGCTGTTTATTTGTGACAATTCTCTGTTTTCTTTGTAAGGATCTGTTGTCAATTGTGTCACATGTAGAGAGAAATTTCACTTATTTTCAGATTTTTATTTGGCTTGTTTTGACTTTTTTGTTTTATTCATACTGTGCGATTTTAAATTGCTGTTTGTTGCTACTGGTATTGTTTTTTGTTTGGACCCCGGGAAGACTAGAGAGCACTTGGGGATCCAAATAAGAAATAAATAAAATAAACTATATAATACCTAGTGTGCAACTGTATGAAATTACAGTGCCAAAATTCACAACTCATGATTTAAGTTCCTTTATGGAGTGAAAAGAAAAGTAAGAGTGTGTGTGTGTGTGTGTGTTTTGGGGGGTGGGGGTGTGGGGGAGCTGTGGCAGATCTCATAACTGTCGCTCACTGTGACTGTGGGTGCTTTTACACCTGAGAAGCTACTAAACTCATTTTATATTCCAGTAAAAGCACCCTAATACACGCAGGGTGCGATTTGTGAGCAGAGATGGGGATGTGTTTTGATCATGCACACAACTAAAAACATGCAATAATTAAATCCCCCTTTCAATACCATGGATATAGTGCCACTCGGACCAGCCATGCCAAAACATTTATTCATGAACTTTAACATCCAATGGAACTTTATCTCAAACTAAAACAATACGTAAAACACAGCGCTTTAAAGCCGGAGAGTGGATTTTACTTCATGGTGAAAACAAAATACTTTCACGCAGGAAACACTTGTTTGTTCCTCTGGAGTGTTTTAATCAAAACCATGATCTTTTTCCTAAACTTAACAGGTGGTTTTGGTTTTCCGGAGTGCCCTTAAGACAATGGAGATGGTTGTAACTTCAGAAAAAACTCAGCCCCACCTGCCCCCATCACTGTCTGTGACTCCACAATTGACACTGTGGAGTCTTTTCGCTTCTTTGGAACTTTCATCTCCCAGGATCTCAAGTGGGAGCTGAACATCAGCTCCCTCATCAAGAAAGCACAACAGAGGATGTACTTCCTGCGGCAGCTGAAGAAATTTAACCTGCCAATGACAATGATGGTGCACTTCTATACAGCCATCATCGAGTCCATCCTCACATCCTCCATCAACATCTGGTATGCTGCTGTCACTGAAGAACAAGGGCAGACTGCAGTGTGTCATTTGGTCTGCAGAGAAGGTGATTGGCTGCAATCTGCCGCCGCTCCAGGACCTGTATGACACCAGGACTCCGAAGCCTGCTGGAAAGATTGTGGCTGATCCCTCCCACACCGGCCACAAACTCGTTGAATCACTTCCCTCTGGCAGGAGGCATTTCTGATTTTGATTATCTGGTGGTGCCTGTACCCAGCTCATAGTCATCTATTGGCGGCAAAACAACTGCTGCTGGTAGCCAGGAGCTCAGTAGCTGCTAGTACAACTAACAACTGCAGCTCAAATTTTATCGTTCTATGGCACTATAGACTGTTCATTTTACATCGCTTTACTTACACTGTTAGACTTTGCTGTAATTTCTACCGTTATTTACCACAAAATGCCCAGTAAAATACCATAATTATCTTTTACGGTTCATTACTGTAATATGCATTGCATTATGGGTATTGACATTTAATTTACAGCGACTTACTGTATTTTTTGAATTTGCGGTAGTCTGCTGTAAAACAACAGCAGTAGTGCTACTGTAGGTGAATAATACAGTTTAGATGAGATAAACACATGACCATTTCTCTGCTTCTTATACAGTCCAGTATGGACCATCCCACCAAAGCATCTCTGGATTGGAGGCTCCTTCTTGGTCTCTCTGTCCACCTTCCAGAAGATGTGGATCAGCAAGCAAGAGTACCATTGGTCCGGCCTTCACAAATACTTCTAATCAGACTGTTCCTCCTTCCCTTACTCCAACAAAAGCCCAAAACTTCAGCTTTGTGGTAACCACCACACCACATTTTGTATACATTTGCAAATACAGGTTATATTATAGTAATACATTGTGAACCACAATTACAATAAAACTATAATAAAGCAAGACAATTACAGTATCATTTAGCAAATTGTAATTACAATACGATTACTGTCAGGGTATTATACTGTGAAACTAAGTTACAGTAAGTGTATTTTTACTACTGTAAAACTAAGGTACAGTAAGGGTATTATTACTGTAAAACTAAGTTACAGTATGGGTATTATACTGTAAAAAACATGTACAGTTATGACACTGTAATCGCGTAGTTACAGTAACTTTACAGTTACCGCAAATATACAATAAAAAGTCTAACAGTGTAGTTTATTAAATACTGTACCTACTTAGTTTAGGTATATAATGTATGGTCTATTGGTGAAGTAGCATTGATCACTTTGAGGGGGGGGTTACATTTTGTCCCAACCAGGATAAAAACAATTCAACAGAGGCAGGGATATGTAGACCCCCGCCCGGCAAATCACACCCTTGTCAAGAAAAGGCATCTTTAGAGCTAGTTTACAGTATCTCTGTGTAAGTGACTTCCTAAACTTCCTTGCTAATTTTGACATTGAGCCCAAAAATAAACTAGAACTGCAAGCAGTTATAACGGGGTCCAAGCCTCCCCGCGCCAGTCGACCCGGGGAGCGCACAAAAGCGGGAACCCAAAGCGAAACGGCGGGAGGGCAGACGTCGGGAAACATCAAGAGGCGCACGTAACGGTACGGATTACTAGCGCAATGACCCAGAAAAACTCTGGTCTCCTAGGCTGGATGCAAAACCTTGATAAAATGGCCCAAAATTGTCTATGTTGATCATAGCGCCCCCTTAATGGCCTATCTTTACCAAATTTGGTACAGAGCTTCCGGGCGGCATACCAAACAACCATTACAAGTTTGGTGTTGATAGCATTTATTGTGGCAGAGATATTGCAATTGCAAATTTCCCATTTAAATGCATTGAGTGTTTTGACGAAACCAATAAATGTTGATTATATGGCCCCCTAATGGATCATCTTTACCAAATTTGGTACAGAGCATCGGAAAGGCATGGTCAACACCGCTCACAAGTGATATGTTGATACCTTTTAATTTGGCAGAGATATGACATGATATGTTTTTGGTAGCTTACAACAGAAACTTTGCTTGGTCGTCAAATGTGCACACAATTACGTAGCAAAATTCTTTATGCAACTTTTTGTCAGGGCCATCTGCAGATGCTACACACCAGGTTTCGTGCAGATCTGTCGCACGGCCTAGGACGAGTTCGAAAAAGTTGGCTTCGCACTTGTCGCAATTTTGCGGAATTAAATTTAAGCAGTTGTTTTAATGTGAGATGTATAATGTAGGAGTTATAGGCAAAAACACGTTTGACGTCATTGTAGCACCACCTAGTGTTCCACAAGTGTAATATTTGGTAAGTCAGATCAGCTACCCACTGTACATCTACCCTGTTAATTTCAAGTAATTCACTTTAGAGGAAGGGGTTAATCCAGACATTGGCCCATAGGCCACGCCCACTTGAACCAATCAGTACCCCACTGTAAGGACCACCTCAGGAGTGGGCCTATATGGTATCCATCAAATTTTGTAAAATTTGGATGAGCGGTTCATGAGATATAAACTTGTTGTATCTGTAGCGCCCCCTAGTGGCCAATCTTTGTGTTTCAGAGCCTCAGAGGGTCATACCAAAGGATATTCTAAAGTTTGGCTTTGATAGCATTTATCGTGGCCGAGATATGGCAAAGACGGTGTTTTCGTAGTTAGCAACACAAATTTGTTTGCGCGTAATACGCGCATTTTTTATTCTATAAAAAATCTTTATGCAAATTTGTGTCAGGTTGGTCTGGAGATGCTACTTGCCATGTTTCGTGCCAATCCATTGCACGGTCTAGGAGGAGTTCGAAAAAGTGGGCCCGGAAATGGCCGTGGCTAGGATCCAGGGAACTCGTGGATATAAGGTTTTTAAATATCCGATGTACGGTTTGGGAGTTATAGGGTCAAACGTGTTTTTTGTGCTATAGCGCCACCTAGTGGTGGATGTGGGTACATTTTAGAACATATAGAACACATGGTTTTCAATATCTTTCCTAATTTGGGTTTGAAATGTAATGTTTTGAGTCAACTTGAAATCTTTAAAAATATTTAAAGTCTAACATAACCAGGAGCTTGAGTGGTGAGAGGGTTATTAAAGCTGTCCATCAGCTACTGTTCACTCTCCAATCATGTGTCTATAAATTGTTTCATAACTACGTACAGTATTGTTAACTGAGGTTGAGGACCAGTTTCTGACTGCCTTGAATGTACCCGCAGATTCTAAATGTAATCTGCTTTTTTTCATTGTTCAGTTCAGTTTAAAAAAGTTCAGTCTTAAAATATATATATATATATACACTACCGGTCAAAAGTTTGGGGTCACTTATACATTTCCATACCACTCCATTATAGACAGAATACCTGCTAATTTGGGTGGGGGGGGCTTATCTTTAATGCAATATCTACATTGCCCATTATCAGCAACCATTCATCCAATGTTCCAAAGGCACATTCTGTGTACTAATCTATCATTTAAAAATAAAAAACTAGAAAAACATTGGAGAACCATTTTACTATTATGTAAGCACATAATGTAATCTGAAAACGGCTGCCCTGGTTAAAAAAACAATGCAACTGATCTCAGCTGGCATTCTGTCTACAATGGAGTGCAATGGGAATTTCTATGTGACCCCAAACTTTTGACCGGTAGTATATATATATATATATATATATATATATATATATATATATATATATATATATATATATTAAGATAATTTTGTGGGGCTTTTCCGCCTTTAATGCACAGGGTTACTGCCTCTGCATAGATTTATGTAGAGGCATAAACTTCTACATAAATACGCCTACTCTACCAATTGAGCCAACCCACAAGCACCATTTTTTTGCCAATACCAGGCACTATCCTTTTTCAAAGACATTATGTCATGAACTCCATGTACCAAATCTGTGCAGCAGTCTTATATGAGTATCTCATCTGGTGTCACCACATCCAAGGGTTTAACTCTTTGGTGCCGGATGCTTCGCGACGACACATCTACCGCCGGTTACTGCGTTGCGCAACTTTGAACCTCCCGCAGGCTGCTGCGTGGCGCAGCATTTTGTATCGTCAGTCTTTTTCATGGCGCATGCAGCAGAAACGCACTGTCATTGGTTCAAATACACATGAGGCGGGTCTTGTTGGCCATTTAAAGCCATGTGACCACTAAAATGTACTGTGGTTTGCTGAAAATCATGTCAATCAACCAGACATACACGTGCGTTTGTTTATGTTTTTGAGAGGCGTTCGAGAAAATGTCTCCGACAGAGGAGGATTTTGACAGCGAGGGCAGTGACAAACGGGACCCGTTTGTGCCGGATGCCGGCGCCCGACACGTCTACCGCCGGTCAAAATGCTCCTCTGTCGGAGCCATTTTCTCGCTTGTCACTCAAAAAATCATAAACAAACGCACGTGTATGTCTGGTTGATTGACATGATTTTCAGCAAACTACAGTACATTTTAGTGGTCACATGGCTTTAAATGGCCAACAAGACCCGCCTCATGTGTATTTGAACCAATGACAGTGCGTTCACTGCTGCATGCGTCATGAAAAGACTGACGAATACAAAATGCTGTGCTGCGCCACGCAGCAGCCTGCGGGAGGTTCAAAGTTGCGCAACGCAGTAACCGGCGGTAGATGTGTCGTCGCGAAGCATCCGGCACCAAAGAGTTAAAAAGATGCTAATGTTTCAATTTATGCTAATTTACAGTCATAATTGGCTCATTAACCTCAGATTCATCATCAACCACATTAGGTGCAATAAATGAAGCCAAAGAGGCAGAAAGCCTGCTATAGTAAATAAACTGATCATCTTCTAGATATTACTTGTTTATGTACTTAGCCCTGTTTTTTTTCAGTAAATAAAATTCTAAATAAGTTGCTTTGATATGTTAATGGTAATTCATGTCTCTTTCCTTCTTTCTTTCTTTCCACCATCTCATGACTGGATGGCCCCCTCTAACCCCCTTTATCTTATATGATCACATTTGTGTGTGTGTGTGTGTGTGTGTGTGTGTAAGTATCTTGAACACATTATTGCTCACACACACAGACACACAGTATTATTTGTGTGTGTGTGTGTGTGTGTATGTGTGTGTGTATGTGTGTGTGTAAGTATCTTGAACACATCATTGCTCACACACACAGACACACAGTATTTTATAACTTGATGGTCATGAATATGCAGGGTTCAGGATCAGGCCCCTTGTACAAACTGACAGGAAGACAAATGATGCAACGTTGTGAAACATAACAAAACCAACAGTGTCCGTGGAGTGTGTATCTACACGTACATATGGTATGGAAGAGAGAGAGGCGCTGTGTGTGTGTGTGTGTGTGTGTGTGTGTGTGTGTGAGAGAGAGAGAGAGAGAGAGAGAGAGTGACAAAAAAGACTACTCTGTGTGCGCATATATGAAAGAGTAAGAGGCGGGCAATGTGTGGCATGTGCTGGAGAGGCAGTGTGTACAGTAGGTACTGTGCATGTCGCAGTGTGCACATGCTCTCAGCTGCACTTCTGTGGAGAGCCATCTACTAGCATTAATTCAGCAGGTGGCAATTTACATCCTCCTGAGCTGCAGTGGGCCCCGAGTGTAGCGTGTTTCCATCAACAGCAGCAGCCATTTTTTGGAACAAGGACACTAGTGCTCAAAGGGTGAGCATTATTCAAGTGGCACAGCGCTGTTGTAAATATAATATAATCAATGTCCAATCTGAGATTCATGAACCATGAACATGGACTCCTGGATATACTTCCACAGACACTGACCAATACTCACAATTTTCCCATACATTGGTGACTAATGTGAACAAAAATCTTTGAAATTGGTCGCGAATCAGACTGCAATGTAATCAAATAGGGCAAATCGCCCAAATCGTCCACTAAAAGTGCTGGTTTCATATTGGTATTACAAGTGTCTGAAAATATTATGGAAAGGATCCTTGCAGAGACAGACCTTTTTGTTAAAGAGTAAACATATTTTTGTTTAATCAGAAACAGCTCAGAAATCGCCATCGCCAAACTCACCAGATTCCATTTAAACAAACTTTTAGTGTCAATAGAGCCAGCATATGTAAATGGGCAAATTGAAAGACAAACCAAGATGGGTTTTGATAGTTTTATTTTGTTTCTGTTGACTTTGAATGAAGTGTGTTTTACAATGACAAAATTACTGTGTATTTAAATGGAGTCTGGTGGGTTTGGCAATAGCAAATTTGGGGCTGTTTAATATAATTGAAAGTGGAAACGTAATCTTTATCATAAAAATAACAAAAAACAGTTTTTAATATGGATCAGTCACATCATGGTCCATACCCAATCCACTTAATAAAGTCAGTATTGGAGCCACTAGAGAGCCGGTGTATCAAATTGGTGTTATAGGTCAAATGGTCCATTAAAGGTGTATGCACTGAAGAGCCAGAAAAGACACAATATATAGTAAAGATATTCAACATATGCACTCTTACAATGTCGCTGTTACAAAAGATGTGCTGTGGGAGCTTTTGGGCTTGATTTTCTTCATTGGCTCGTTAGACATGATGGACAGTGATGGGAAAATGGAACCACGCTTGAAAATAGTCTGAATTATCCCTGACTCTCACAATCTCATTCCTCTGCTGATCTCTCATTATCCGTGCTAAACTCTGTAATTGAACACATTACACTCCTCACTGTGCACCCCAGCTTCTTTTCTCCATCTTCTCTTTGACACCCGGCTTCTGCAACCTCCACTTCAAAATCGCTTTCCAATTTCCCCCAGAAGAAAACTCAACATCTGCAGCTATGAAACATTTCCACTTGGGAGATAATGTTCTGATATCAATTAAAGAATGAGGGGGAACAAATGGCAGCAGCCGTCAATGTGGGAATTTAGAAATTAAACGGTATTCCCCTTTAACCAAAGCTCTTGAAATGGTTTTCCCAGGTGTATTGGTTTCTGTGTCAAACTATGAAATCTAATGAATCCAGTGCAATAAAAATCCCCATACTACTTTCTTTTTATCTTTAATTTGAAGCCTGACTTTCGCGGCGACCGCTGTTGTACAATCACACTCTAATTTCCCCCCAAAGCAAAATGTGCCCAGTCTCATGACACACAGGCGCCAATGATTAACTGTGAGCAATTACTATTTGAATAGGGGGCCTCCCTTGTCTTCTCTCTTCACCCCATAAAAGACAAGGGCTTTTAATACCAAAGTACAACGTTGTCTTTGTGTGACCTGTCACTTTTACTAGATTACTCTATTCTGGAAACAGGGACACACCAGTCATTTTGCATGCACATGTTAGCACACAGATTATCACATCTGAGAAAATGCACGTGAAGAGAAAAACGTAACAAATGCACTAACACACCAATACATAGACATTGTTCTTGTTCATGACAATAAAGAGAAAAGGGAGGGATTGATTGTCTTGCAGAACACAGCTCATCAAACAAGAACATTCACATGTGGCAGCTCTGATTGATACATACAACAACTCCTCACTTTAACAATGGCATTTTGTCATCCTTTTGTTAAGGTTTTTTTTGTAAGTCTTATGTCTTTTTGAAAGGCAGAGAGGATGGTTTGAAGTACAATTACATCCCTCATCAATGTCATAATCAACACATCATTATTATTTCACAATTTCAGACATTAAGTAGAAGCAGAAAGAAAAATTAAAACAGGAGATTACTAAAATCTGGGGCTGTATGAAATTAAATTTTAAACCAAAAAAAGATAGTGAAAAGAAAAGCATTACAACAACAGAAAGACACATTTTTTATTTAGATCCGGAGTCTTCAACGTTTTTTAGGCCAGGGACACCTTGAGACCGAGTAGGGACCCCCTACTACATATATATTGTATACAATTGGCCAAATAGGCCAATCAATCTTTGCTATTGATATGTTGGATTCATATTAAAGGTTCAGTAGGTAACTTTTGTAAAAATGTATTTTTTACATATTTGTTAAAACTGTCACTATGCCCTGACAGTAGAATATGAGACAGATAATCTGTGAAAAAATTAAGCTCCTATGGCTCCTCCCTGTGTCCCTGATGCCATTTGGCAGAAATGCACCGCTCCCGATCAAAACAGCCAATCAGAGCCAGGAGGACTGTCTTAGCAGTGTCAATCACTCTCGTGTACGCGCTGCTCATACCCCCCCCCCCCCCCCCCGCAGCCGTGTTCAAGCTCAAGACTGCCCGTGTGCTGCAGCTGTGCTAATCGCGGAGAAACAACTTTTCAGGAAAACTGCCAATTTCTCGAGTGACACCTGCTCAGAAAACAAAGACGGGCAAACAGAAGAAGACCGATGACGAAAAGCGAGCTAAAAAGAAAGAATTAAACCGAGCCCGAAATAAAACGAGGGTCGACATCGGAGGCTTTTCAGAGGTGGAGGGAGCTACGCCTCCTGAAAGGATTCAACACGGATTCAGAGCTAGCCACATTTCTGCTCAACCTGTAAGTATCCCTGCTGGATTTGTTTCATTATGTAAATACTACACAACTAAGCTAGCGATGGTTACAGTATCACTGGCGATAGCGCAAATCTCATTTTACTCTGTAGCTTGTTGCTAGCTAAGTCTAACAGTTAGCTTGTTAGCTTGTAGCACGGCAGGAATGTTGTAGCTAACTCCTTCACCCTCCGTATAAGCAATATTGTTTCAATACCTACATTTAGTAAGCCTAAATGTGTTTTTGTCGATCACAATTAAATGCAGCTATGGTGAAACTACTTTAATTGTGCGCTGTCCCTGCCCCTGTTTCTTCCCCCTCAGGATTGTAAATCAAATGTCTGACACACATTCTTTATGCTCCTCCAACAGGTCAGACATGGCCCCAGACACAGAGGCACGTGAAGGAATCGTCTTTCAGTCCAAATCAAGATGTTCAGTATTTCCTTGTGTGTACTTTGCAAAAAAAGCTGATTTATTTTACCCATATGCAAAATAAAACCTAAGACATATTTCTAAGATGTTGTTATTCCTTGGCCTAGTGAGCTTTCTCAGTGATTCATCATTCCTACTGAAAGTTTAGTGTTTTAAATTGATCCAAAAGGTAATTCAGTAATGTACTGTGTAAAGTGCTGCTTTTGTTCTCACAGATTACATAAACATTTTAATCCCTTTTTTATTGAAAAATATTTCCAAAACTTTTAATAGAACTATTTTAAATAAGCAATTTTTTTTACATAAAGTTTTAAAAGCACAGCACACAACAGCTAAACCCTCCTCAGAATAAATCCCCTGTATTGTGTGGAAAGCATTGGTGGCCCTGCTTACTAGCCTGCGCGTTCACGGCAGGCTCGAGGACCTGTGGAGGGGGGGCTGTAGCGCAGCAGAGAGCAAGGGGGAGGAGCCTGTAAGGTGTGCTTGTTCAAATTTTTAGGCTAAGTCCACGTTTCCTCAAAACTACCTACTGCAGCTTTAATGTATATTTTCAGATATTTTGAATAATTTGGCGGCCCTCCCTACACTAACTCTGAGGACCCCCAGGGGCTCACGGACCCCCTATTGAAGATCTCTGAATATGTAAATCAGATATCATAAACAAGAGATCATGAACATCTTTTGTCTTGGGCTCCAGGTTGAATCATCGTTAGGGCAATGTTAAAAAAACAAACTGAGATTGTGAGAATAAAATTGTAATTTTGGGAGTAAAAAGTCATAATGTTTTAGAAGGAAAGTTTATAATATTTAAGTTAAATTATGTGTGCATGTTTCAGCATTTTCTGACAGGCCATTCACCAGGGCTTCAGGAAGAGGACCAGGCTTTGAAGCAAATTAAAACATAGCAGCTGTTGGAATTTAAAATGTTATATGTGCTTAAACATTGTGTGTGATTTGCATTATACATTATACATTTGAGCCAAAAGGCAAAAGCATTATTTCAACATAAATGAAGACATGTTGGTCATGCATTAAGTTTGTTGTTCATGCATTACGTTGTTTTGCAATACTTCTGTTCTGTAATATAAGATGTTCTGGTACATTCCGTTATATGTCAGATGACTAAATTGTATGTCAGAAGCAGAATTGATGGTTTTGGGACACATCCTGTGTCTGGTTGTGGTTCCTCTCCCCAGCCTGACTAAAGGGCAGCAGGTCATGTTATCTTTTCTCTGCAGGTCCTGAAAGGGTCATAAACTTTCATTCATATTCCAACTGAAAAGATAGCAAATAAGCACATGAACATATCACACAACTGTGACCTGGAGACCCCACCCCTTAGTGAATAAGGCCAGGGGTGCAAGGGCCGAAGAGCCAGACAAAGGAAGGGGAGAGCTGTGATAGTTTGATCCAGGTAACTTTGACTCTAGGATCTCCTATGTAATAAAAAGGATTCACATATCAACATCTGAGATTCTGACTATTAATTGACTGAACCCTGAGACCGGAGCAGGATTTAGCTCCAACACAGCCGAACGGTGGAATTGCAACTCCTATGATGTATGGCCCAAAAAGATTTTTTCCCATAGGCTTACATGATGAAATACAATAAAATGGCTTGGATATTCTATTTCCTTGGATTATTGGCGAGGTAAAAAAAAAACGTTTTGGCAATCTTTCACCACTGTGAATAAAGGCACAAGGAAAAAGTTATGAACGGTGTAGTACATTTCTGTATTTCTTTATTTTCTTTAATTTTATAACAGTTGTTTACCTGCTATAAATCCTCTTATGCTTTGAAGTGTGGGCTTAATCGAATCATGAAATGCTGAGCTTTCAATGGTTTGCTGCATGAGCCTGTTTGAAGATTTAATGCTGTAAATATAAAAAAAAAAACATTTATAAGTGGAGTAAACAGCAACTCCACAGTGACGAACGTATACCGTCCACGGTACGGTGCCTGTTATAACCTGTAGTAGTACACAACGGTATGTGTATTCTTTTAATTACAATGTGCGGAAACTTTACGCTGCTTTTTTGTATCTATTTATTTATATTTCTCATCGTTAATCACCGTCATCTGTACAGTGTCAACAGGGGTCGCCATTGTTACTTATGTGTGTGTGACACATACAAAAACTGTAACTGGGAGTACAACAATCTGGTACAAGTTCACAGGTAGTAAGTTACGGGTTTGACTGCCGTTCTACGGCACTTTCACGAGTAGAAGGTTGTGAAAACAGGTTACAGGTTGCCTGGAACGCAGCATAAGTCCGTCGTAATCACAACATTGTTGCAGAGTGAGAGAGCTTTTATCTAGTGTGGCATTCCGGTATAATGGGAGGGGAAGACCAATGAAGAGTGACATAAAGGAAGAGAGAGCTACATTACACTGTCATTTAAGAAAAAAAGTATTGTGTGTGTATGTGTGAACTGCAAATATGATACATGTTTGGCCATTACCTCAATAATAATTGAACACCCATTTATCAATTGCTTGTGTTGATTTTATTCATTGAGGTGAGAATGGCTAAACATTTTAATTACTAATAAAAAATGTTAATTAAATTAAATATTCTCAACATGTAAACATTATTTTTATAAACAACCAGCTGGTGTCTGTAGTGATTCCTTCATTGTGGGACTAGCTCTACTGGCTGTAATTATTTTTTAAAGATACTTTTTTGGGCATTTTAGGCTTTCATTTGATAGGACAGCTGAAGAAATGAAAGGGGAGAGAGAGGGGAGAAAGACATGCAGCAAAGGGCCCAGGTTGGAGTTGAACCTGGCACCACTGCGTTGAGGACTAAACCTCTATACAGTATATGTGCACTGCTCTACCAACTGAGCTTTCTGGACACACTAATGGCTGTAATTCTACACCAAGGCTGAATTTTGGAAAAGAGACTTCAGATACAGTATTAGGGGACCACTAAGGTCTATATAAAAGAGACTTCAGATACAGTATTAGGGGACCACTAAGGTCTATATAAAAGAGACTCAGATACAGTATTACGGGACCAATAAGGTCTCTATAAAAGCATCCAAAGAGCACCATGTCATGGGACCTTTAAAGCATGATTGCCATATAGTGGGTTCTAAAAAAAACCTTCATGAAGCTTCATTTGGCCATGACTAATGTCCAGTAAAGTCACACATGTCCTACCTTCTAAACCAATTAACAGTGACTGAGACCATTTCCAAGCTTATATGTCAGTCATGTTGATGTTTTATAATCCTCAAGTACACAACAAAATGTGATAGGTTGATGCCGTTTATTGCAGTGCAACACCTAAAAACAGAAAGAAAAGTACTAGAGACGAGCCGGATGGTACAGATAAAGCACTTTTGCCGAATACAAGTATTATACGAGTAATACGAGTCAATATCTGTGCACGGATTGAATAAAAATCCTCATTGGGTAGCTGACTGTGTCTGCGTTCTGTGATAGGCTAGTCACAGTGCCCCTCCCCTACACACATACAGATTTATTGTGTTGCTGCGTCCCGCTCTGCTCACTCCCACACAGAACAGCTCTCTCTCTCTCCCTCTCCCTCAGTCACTCAGGTTCGCGGGTCTTTTCCGGTAACGTTTAGGGTTTCTTCAGCGTCAGGTTTGTTTTTTACTTCAGTTTGTAGTACTTACTTAGTAACCAGTAGATTTCTGGTAAACATGGGGTTTGTTCAGACATGGTTCTTGTTAGAATGTGACTCGCGTTGCGTCTCTGCCTGTCGGAGATTTTTTTTTTTTTTAAACCGTCAGCTGGCTCTAACCAGTTGCAGATCTGAAAAACAGCATTGGCCTATTTGATCCATAGAACAGCAACCTTCTGGGTCCCTTCTGGGTTCTGGGTCCCTTCTGGGTTCATTAAAAAAAGATTTGTGTAAAAAAACAAACAAATCCAAACTGTCATGGGTTGGGGTCTTGTTGGGATTAGTTTTCCCTTTTTTTTGTTTCCTAGTTTTCTCCCCGGTCTGGTGTTGTTGGTCCTGTCCTGTGTTCCCCTCAGTGTCTGTATGTTCTGTTTCCTGTTTTACTTTGAAATCTGTTTTTTGTCCCGTCTTGCAGTTGACTTCCCGTGTCTGCCCGCTCCTGTGATTACCTGATGTGCTCCACCTGCTCCCCTGCCCTCTCGTCACCTGCCTCTTGTTACCCAATCACCCTGGTGTATTCAAGATCTATGTTTCCATTTTTCCTTGTCTTATCCTACTGCCTCGTGAGCGTCCAGTCTGCGTGCCTTCCTTGCTCCTGTTTCTTCCCGTGAGTTTGTTCAAGATCTTCCCTGTGGGTTTTTCCCTGTCCCAGCCTTCCTGTTTTTTGCATTTCTTCCCCCTCGGACCTGGTTGTGGACATTCTATGTTTTGGACTTTTGTATTTGTTGGACTTGCCTGCTCTCGGCTCCATGTGTTTTTTCCCTTGGACTTTTTGTCAATAAATCCGTGTTAACTTGCTCCTACCTGCCTCCTCGTCTCTGCATTTTGGTCCTCCATCCACCCTCACCATAACACCAAACCATTTTTACACACACACTCATTTACATAGAACACTGTATGGATTTTTCCTTTGTTCTATAAACGATTTGCCTGCATTGTGATTCACATATTAAAGGTTTTATTACATGGCTTGGTTGAATTCTAATGTAGAATGCGGTCTGTTATTTTCTTGATAAAAGGCCGTATAACACACCGTTGCCATAGACGCAGTTCTGTTAACACTGGAGGACAGCTATAATCAATCCGATAAAAGAAGTCCGGATAATTTATCAGCGAGTGGCGTCCGAACCATGGGGGTAAGCCTCTCTATAAGCCTAGCTCCCATGGCGCCATTTTAATGCTACAAAGTCATCACCTGCCGTTAGCATCCCATTGACTGCCATTCATTTTGGCGCCACTTTGACAATGAATAACTTTACATCTGAAGCGTTTCAAGACTATTTGTGCATTGTTTATTTACAAAGAAACAAGACAATGTATAAAAGGCTTCATTACCTTGTGGCTCTGTAGCAGACGTTTTTGTAAAAATAAGCTAACGATGCGTCATAACCATACGACTTACCGTCACATGGTCAACAAATCAGCCGTATTGCCAGGAGAAGCTTGCATACAGTTTCGACTTCCATCAGTTGTTTAGGTTTAATTACTTATGTTAACTGGCATGTTAGTTAGCATTAATTAGCCTGTGCTTATCTCCTAACATATACCTACCTCTCCGTCTCTGCCGATTGGGAATGATTGAGATTTCTCTTGGCACATCTACCAGAAGACTTACAACTTTCAGACATGTTGCCCACGTCACAAGTACGTCGTCAAACTCATTTGGAGGCAGCGCAGTAACGCCTAGCCATCACCGGAAAAGTGCTTCAATTTTCCTTCTATTTATTTATTATATCTATTTTTGCTTCTATTTTGCTTTGCCATGGATGCAATTCTGTTCACTCTGGAGGACAACAGCTATCAATACACTGAAAAAAGTCTGGATAATTTATCAGCTGTGGCAAAAAGAAACGGGGGGATCAACTTTTGTCCTCCAATTCAACCTCTATATGACACCAGACCTGGTGGCTAGATTATTATATAAGGCCGTAGGGACAACAACGCTAATTAGTTAGCTAACATTGTAACATGTTTGCCATTGCAGATATCAACTGCAGCGGTTGTGTAAAAGGGGAAACAAGATGAATGATTACATAAACGTCAACATTAATATTCCCAAAGAAGCTATTCACCGTGTCTCACTTAACCGTCAACGGAAATGTTCAGTTTCATGTAAATTAGAGCAGCTGATAGCCCGCTAGCTCCTTCAGCTAATGTGTCAATTCCTGCAGTGATTACCTCTTTACAAATTACTTGAAAATACATGCTTTTCTCGCCTAAATTTTTACCCCAAAAAAGTGATACAGTTCCCCCATCCTTTGGCCCTCTGGGATGACCCTGAGGTCATTGGGAAGTTAACACTCTCAACTTTTTGTTTCTAGTGTCCGTGTGACACTAGGCCTTACTGACAGAGCTACAGAGGTTAGAATAGAGAGTTTCTATTTCCGTCCAAGTAAATCATCTGTAAAATGATTAAAAAACACTACTGTAATTTTTGTATGTAGCCCATATTACATGGGCTACATACAAAAATAGTAACCTAGCCACATGTCTCAACTTAAAACAGAAAAAATCCTGAAAAAAATGACTTATAAAATGGATTTTATTTTTATTTCTACAGATATGTCTGTGCGTTTTTCTTATTTCCTTTCAGAAAAAAAAATAAAAATACAAAACTTCTCAAATTAAAAACACATCCACATCACTCACACACATACCTGAAATAACTACATGCATGCATTTATAGAAATAAGTTATTACAATTTGATGAAATGGTGAAATGCCATGAGAAGGCCATATTTTTGCTTTGACACAGCTGGAGCCATCACAGGGTTAACATGTTCTGGTCATGTTTGGTATCAATCAACTCGTCTTCTTATTGGCTACACAGGGAGGCTGGTTTCATAACATAATGTTGTAACTGCATGGAATAGCTGTCAATCTTTCCCAAGTCCCTCCTATGTAAATCCTGCGACTTCATTGGCTTCCATATGGGATAGCTCAGGTTACAGTAGACGGATTGGTTGAAAGAATCATGAGACTTTAAGCTTTCTAATGATGTGCTGCATGAGCGTGTTTATGAAGATTTAATGCTTGCAATTTATCAAGAAAGAAGATTGTCTCTGAAGAAAACGTTGTCTCCTAAAATGGAGAAAACGGGCCGGCTCCGACCGAGCTGCCGGAGAGGTTAAAACAGCAGCTAGGTCATTTGTCCACCTATAGCTATAGTGATAGCACAGTAGCACCCCAACAGCCCAACTCATAAAATATACAGCTGAGTTTAGTAGGCTGAGTTTACGTTGCCATGGACGCAGGATTCCAACTGTAGAGACGGGATGGAGTATTTTCTTTAGTGGAAGCCATACAATCATATATAAGTCAATGAACTTCTTTTTAAATCAATATTTTGTGTCATATTACTGATTTATGTTGTGGTTTTGAAGTTCTGTTGTTGTTTCCGGTTTTATTTTGTAGTATTCTAGTTCTATCTTGTCTTGTCTAGTTTCATTTCCTGTCTTGTGTTTTCCCGCCTTTTGTTTATTTATTGTATGACCTCTTTTCTGTGTTTTTTGTTTTGATTTTTGTTAACTAAAAATATTCACTGAACTGCATTTGGGACTGCATTACAAAAAAACGGTAACTAGCTAAAACTGTAAAAAAATAAAATAAAGTTATTGAGTAAATGCTCTTTAATTTTCACCTTTTGTCTTTCATAGAGCAAACAACGTTATCTTTCACAGTTAACATTTACAACCATAGACTTGTTTTAAATAGTCTATACCGTAGACTTACAGTATAGTTTTCAACTGGAAACCCAGAAAATCCAACGTTCCATGTCAAATTGAATTGATTAAAATACAAACCCGGTTTAAAACTAATTCAAACTAAATTTAAAAACAAAGTCAAAACAAAATAAAAATAAAAACTATTGAAAAATGCAACTATACTATACAACAACTATAATAACAACTCTGTAACACTCTACATTATCCCTTGTCCACAGTCTTGTGTTAAATTTGGACAGCATACTGATATTACCTTTTAATATCAAATGACATGATCATTATGAGGATGAAGTGTGCAGTGTCAGCTTTCATTTGTGGGCATTTTCCACACTGCTGAAGATACAATTAAATGTTTGTATCAACCTTTCACTTCACATTTTGTTAGGCGTCACTGTCAAGGTCTTAATTAATGTTTCACTGATGTTCTCATTATTCATCATGTAAATTAACCAATGGGACTCTTTCTCTGATGTGCTGGTGAACTGTTTTAAATCACCAAACTTACAAATAACGATGAGCACTGATGGACACTTAATCAGAGTAAATATGGATTCTCATTTTAAGCATTCAGTTAAAAATGAATACCTAAATATATGTAAAGACAATTTTTTGGGACGTTTCCCTGTATTAAAGTGACAGTGGATAGACATGAAAGAGGAAGAGAAATGGGGGGGATGACAAGAAGCAAAGGGCCACAGGTTGGATTCGAAGCCGGGCTGCTGCAGTACTTAGCCAAGATGGGGCAAACGTTCTTACTGGGTGAGCTAGATTTTGTTTTCCTTTTGTAAATTTCATAGATTCTGTAGAATCATATGTATAATTTTGTAGCCCTCTTTTGCCTCAGAGGGGTGTTAGTGTATGGTTCTCACCTGTTAAGCCTGCTTAACAGGATAGCTTAAAGGCCCCTACGGTATAAAGTTTATACTAATCAGTGAGTGAAGCCAGAGTCAGTATTACAAAACACAACTGTATTATAATAACACAATCAACATTTACCCTAATCATCTGTAGCATGTACAGAGTAGTTGAAACTAATGTCTCTAACATTTGCAAACTGATCAATACCCTGATGTAGAAAACATTACATCCACGTGTTCATTGAATTAAGCTGAATCCCAGGATGTAGGCCTCGCCCATTTCCTCTAAGACTTTTTTTTGCAATATCGCAAAATGCACAAAACCAACTTTTGTTTCCATACCACGTGAAAATGTATGAAAACAATTTTGCTTTGTTAAAGTATGCACATTTGAAGACCTAATTAGACCTGACTGAAAGACCTGAACTAATTTTCCTAGATAGCTACCCCGCATTTTAAAACACTAGCCCACATAGTACATGTATGACAGTGACGTAGTTGCCCAGTGGCCGTGAATGCAAGGCGGGCATGCATCAATCTTTTGAAGTTGCTGGTTCGTTCGGAACATGTGGCAGAACAGCAGTTCAGGCATTACAGCAGCCAGTGGAAAACGCAAAAAGGAGAAGACAATATCCAGCTAAACCACCCTGGTTCTTGTTATTTATAGAAAATGGTAGTTAACACAAAATAAACCGATTAAGCAGCGTTGTGTCGACCCAAAGGAGGCCGTTCCAAGCGTACAAACCGCACAGCAAACTATCAGTGAGATCCGCTTTTTCAATTAGTTGAACGTCGAGGTGGAGGTCCGGAGATCTACGATCGTTAAATTAATATATATAGTAAACATAACTGCAGTAGATAACTGCGGAAGAAGTTCAGAGACAGTAAAGCCGATTCCTTAACTGGAGCGCAGCCGAACAACACACACTGACTGAGCGACCAGGAAGTATGACACACTTCCATCACCAACGAGCAAGGGCGCAGTCAGGAGGATTAATACCTGTTTTTATAGGGGGTCCTGTGCGCCACATAGTTACGAGTTAAACTCATACTGCTACAATCACATTAGTAAAACAAACCAAATATTTTTAGAGTAAAAACATGAAGCAAACACAGGTGATGCTTTTGACCTCACTTCCGCAGTAACATATTTGGAAATGCGAATGTAGTGGGTGAGGAGTCGTCTAATAGGGGGTCTTTGCAAGAACTTCAACTGTTTTTCTCTGTCTAGTAGATCTAGATCAACACTGAAAATGTGTTTTACAGAACTGTAAATAAATGGATTACCGAATCCAAAGTTATACAGCGCACAGGATATGGGTTTATTTATGGCCCTGAAAAAAGATGTTCGAAACCGGTTCAGCCATTTGCCTTCAGTGGCTTATTTATGGCCAACTGCCGTGCTTTGCTTGTTTACAAGACATGATGTCTCTCTCTCATGGGCGGGCCAAATTCTCTGGGCAAGCAAAACAGAGAAAGGGGAGGTAACCTGGCTCCTTATGACCTCATAAGTGGAAATATTCTAGATTGGCCCTTCTGTGCTTTCATTTTTTTAAATGGATACCCATTACTCGGTTTACACCTAACACCATTTCTAGCCACTGGGGACCATAGGGAGGCTGGGGGAATGCATATTAATGTTAAAGTGAACATTTTTAAAGTTATTGATCAGTCCATTATTTTAAATTGTTTTGTATCGTGATCCCTTACCAGGAAGCTCTGGTGAGTTTTAGTATTTTGGGTTTCTTTCCCACGGCTAGTGGATTTTTTTTATTTTGTCCTGGACTCTAGTAGTTAAATTTAGGCTTCCACATTTAGCAATGTCATCTGTATTTATCCTATACCCCCCAATCCGCCAGACCAACTTGAGGTTGTAACAGGTATGAAGTACTTTTCTCCATGGATACTATATATTCTCCATTCCATTTTGCTTCTTTTAAATCACCTCAAAGATGTGATTTGTGAATACATTGAAATGTAATACCAGCGACTATGTGGTAATATAATCCCTTCAAAGAAAAGCAACATTAGAGTTTAGGCTCATGCATATGTCATTAAGTGATTAATATTTCATCACAGAATGGCGTTTTACCATATTCTGTGGTGGTGAGGCCTCGGTTGGTTTGACTGAGTTTCAGAGTGACTTCATAAGGTTGACCTATCAACAGTGTCTTGCAGTCTGGGAAATAAACTAAAAAGAGAAACTGCTTGACAGCCTGATGAAATGGATAAAGAAAACCTCTTATCTCCCTGGATGTCTTTTTAAAGTCTCTTCTGTTTTGGAACTGGTCTGTCTCTATCTGTCTGTCTCTTTCTCTATGTGTCTCTCCGGATTTCTCTGTCTCCCTTGGCTCTCATAATAAATACCCTCTCTCCAAACCTAACCTCTCCAACCTCTCCCTTTTTGTATCTCTGTCTCTCTATTCTTTTTCTTCTCTCCATATGTCTCATTTGGCTCCCTTTCTCCCTTTCACTCAAAGTGCTGTTCTCCCCCAGGGCCTTTTCTGTGTCATTACTCCAGTCTTGGATTCAAAATGTCATTAAAGTCATTGCTTCAGTCAGAATTCATTTCAATTAGACCCAGTCTCCCTGGGACTCCCAATCGCTGTGTTCTTCGTTCTTTGCTTTCTATTCTCTTCCTCCCTATATCTCCCTATATATTGCGGGTGACTTTGATGCTGAGAGAACCCCCCCCACATTTCAACACTTTTCAGTTCACATACCAACTATAAGCTACTGTACAACAGTGCATGTGTACTTCCTGTTTTGTCCCCTAGAGAAGCTGAATGATGCCAACAAAAGGTCTCCTGATTGTCCCAACAACATTACCGTTCAAATGTTTGGAATCTCCTGCTGCAAAAGCTTGGTTCAGTAGTCAGATGGCTGAGAGGACTACTCTATATGTTTGAATGGTCTTTCAAATAGATGTTATTTTGTATAAAGGGTTTGTTTTCTACATGGAGAACAAAATACTATACAATATGCTACACAACTAGACTGACAGTTGAAAGGGCAGAAAGAGACAAAGATCCCTCTGAGCAACAGTTCAATAAAAATAAAAGAAATCAGCATCCATTGGTAAAAGAAACTGGAAGCTTCTCAATGCTGTTTCAGTGTCAGTGAACAATAATGCACTCTTCAACAAGCTGAAATTAACAGGCAACGTGTTGCTTTAGGATATGGAGGATATGTTTATTCATAATTCAAATTGAAAGTCCAATTTCAATTATTTGAATTTTTTAATACCATAATTCAATCATGCCATAATTGGATTTAAAAAAAGTAAAAGGAAACTGAGATTGAAATGTTAAATGCTAATTTAAAAATATATAGTGACAATGTAAAAAGTCAAATTTAAAATGCAAAGCTTAAATATAAATGCTCAAACTGAAATCTTGAAAGATGACGTTGAAAATCGCAATGGAGATAAGAAAAGAGAAATTGAATGTGAAATGGAAAGGCTTAAATGGAAATAATTAAATTAAAATCTCAAATAGAAAAAAACTGTTTTATTTTAGCCTTTGCCCTTTAATCTTTTGAATTTGACATTTGGCAATTGCCCTTTGACATTTTTAGATTCTCCTTTTTTGGCGTTTAGAAGGTGTATGTAAATGAAGAGGCGTAATCCAAAGACTGGTGGGAAGGTCTGAACACTCTGGGTCTCTTATTTCCATTATTATTTTCAATGTCATCTTTCAATTTAAGATTTCATTTTGAGCATATTTAAGCTTTGCATTTTAAATTTGACTTTTTACGTTTAAGTTGTCACTTTACATTTTCATATTATCATTTCATTCAACTTTGCCTTTTTAGTTTCCTTTTTCAAATTCAATTCCATGATTATTCCTAGTAACGTAATAAAATAATATTTTAAATTCAATCTCTTTTAGTTTTCTCTTTGGACTTTCAATTTTAATTGTGAATAAATATATCCTCTATATTAGCAAATCTCTTCTTCAAACTTCACAATAGACATAGAAGGTAAGCACTATTAGAATTGGATTTGTGACTGACTAATAACAGTTTAAAACTCTTCAATCTGACCAGTGAGTAGACTGCAAAAAGCGGCTTCCCAATTGCACCATTGTGGTTCAATAACGACCCTGTGGTTGTCTGTTGTGTTGGTTTGGTGTGTGTGTTATTAGGCTTGTTGCCTGTAGAGTTGATGAGAGCAGGTGGCAGCAGCCGGAGGCGGCGCCAAAAATCCGCTGTCAAATCGGAGAGTTTACAGCCGTTTCCTGCAGCCTTCAGGCTGAACAGGAAGTCACAGAAACACTTACATCCTGTTAGGTCCAAATCCGATTTAATAAAATGTTATCAGACCCATATATCAGCTGGTACACAGTCTCCAGTTTTTATTATGACAGAGTAGCTGGGAAAATGCTCTACATGCGATCTGTTGCTGATTTTAATAAAAAACAAACTGTAGATGATCTGAACAGATTTAGTCTCTCTGATGTAAAAGCCTTTAAATCAGACAACTATCAATTAAAATCCCTCCAATTCAAAAACAATAAAAAGTTTATATAAAACATCATGTTGAATCGATTCCGAACCAATCAGCTGAGAGGCCGGCGTTTTCCAGTATACCGTGGTTCCTCCTGTGTCTTGCAGTCAGTGAAAAGCAACTGCGCTGCCTGCGTCTCAAACCTGCGGCCACCTTGATCTTGTGAGGTTATTGTTGCCCACATGTGCGTGACGTCAGAATTAGTCAGGATCAAATCGGACACAAATCTAACCGGCATGCATCGGGCGGCAATCGCCAGTGATCGATTCTGTACAGACCTGGCTCATCTTGAACAACTCTATTCACTGTCCTCTAGAGTCCCTGTAGGCTAAGGCCAGGATCGTCACGAGATATAGCACACCTGTTCAGACTGGCTCACATGGATTTAAGATGGCTGCCAACTACGCTCTGGTCACTTCTTTCCCCACATAACCACACACCACCCTGGAGCTCCTCGTTTTTGCCTTTATCTTTTATCTTTTCTTTTCCACATTCAACCTTACACTCGTGATATAACTGATATTCCTGATTTTCATGTTTGCATTGAAGTTAAGTTAGTTTCTAGTTTGGCCAAATAAAGGCATTAATTATATATTTGTGTAAGCTTCCTTTTTTTTTGTTAGAAGCAACTTGTAACAAATGGGCAACGTGTTGCTTTAGCAAAGCTCTTCCTCAAACTTCACAATAGAAATTCTAATACTATTAGAATTGTATCAGGGAATGTCAACTGAACATACTATGGACTGACAAATCAAAGTTTAAACCTCTTCAATCTGACCACTGAGTAGACTGCAAACGGCCATAAGAAAAAACGGCTTCACAATCACACCGTTCAGTAACGATAAAGGGTCCCTTATGCTTTTCTGGACTGGAAAACAAATTCAAAATCCAACACTTTTTCAGCAGTAGTTTTACTTGTCATGCAACACTGTAGTAGCATTGTTTAAAAGGAATCATTTAGGTCTTCTTCTTTGGGGCCCAAACTGTTTCAAATGTTATATGTCTTACATTTGAGGTCTTTCTTTCAAACTGATTGCCAACTAATTGGGAACCATGTTCAGCGCTGCTTGGGTGGACACAGACAGAATTTGGGGTTAAGGTGACAAAGAGTCATGTGTCATGTTTTTATCACTGGCATTCAGAGCCAGAGCTGATAAATCCCTGTGACTACTGCAGTCATATGTCCCGGGATTAGGAATGGAAACCACAGTTTTAGAAAACCACCCTTTTAATTTGTGTGTGTGTGTGTTGGGGAAGGAAGGAGCATTTTGCGAGATGAGGATGAGGACGCTTAGCTATAATCTCCCATTTGTCATTTCTATTGCAAGACTGTGGTGGTGGAGCATTGACATCAGTAGAAAGAGGGAGAGAGAGAAGGGTTAGGAGGAGGTAGAAGAAGAGAAGTTGGATGATAATAGAAGGAATGAGAGTAGTAGAGAAAGTGATAAAACAGAGTGATGAAAATTAGAGCACAGAAGTTGAACGACAGACAAGAGGGAAGAGGGAGACATCAGAAAGAGGGGTTGGAGAATAGAGATGAGAGGTAGAGAAAAAGAAGAGAGATGAGAAAGATAGTGTAGGTTGACAGACATGGCAGAGTGAAAGAAAGATGCAGGAAGAGGTGGAAAGAGAGCTGAGTGAGGTGGAAGAGTGAGACAGCAGAGAGGTGGAAGAAGAGCAGCAGGATGAGGAAATGTGATATATACGTTAGGACTAGACAGACAGAGGAAAAAATGTGTTGAAAAGGACTGATTGATAAATATGATAAATATGATAAATATGCATCACTCTCCTTTATTCATCAATACCTTCTCTGTGAGCAGTCCTTGCTTCTCTACTTTTTAATCCCTCTTTCTCTCTGCATCCTTCACTCTGTTGATCTTTCTTAATATATTTCTCCTCTTTTTCTGTCTTCCCTGTCATTATTTCCATAGCTTCAGATTCAAGTCAGTGGCATGTGACATTACTGAGTTAACTGTTGAAAATAAATTACATTTTAAATGTATTTCATGAAATAATGAGTGATGAGTCTCAAAGTCTTTTTATTTGAAATATTGCTGCAATGACGAGGATTCCAAAACCAAAGACGTATGTTGTCTTATACTTATCTGAGTAATAATTGGAATCTTAAAAATGAAATAAATATGTGAATAAATTGTGTAAATACATAAATAAACATTCAATTGTTAAATAATGTAATTGCCAAATTCTTAAACCCAACTTGTTAGTAGGCTGTGAAATTTAATTTCATAATGCCATATTTTATTTCATAATGTCACTATTGATGATAGTTGTTGAGTTGTTATTGTCACCTCAGCCTCCAAGCAAGCTCCTTACCAACCGGGTCTAGCATCTAGCTAGCTAACTGGATCTAGCATCAGCCAGCTAACTGGCTCTAGCATCAGCTGGCTAACTGGATCTAGCATCAGCTGGCTAACTGGATCTAGCAATCTGGGCTAGAGCAACCACAGAGAAGTCTTTTTTTTTTTAAATAGGTGGTGAGTAGTCCATATCCACAACCTTCCACTTCCGGGATTGCTGGTGCCTTCCACTTTCTTTGTGTTGAAATGTTAAACTCCGGTTGATTTACGAGGACTATGGTTAACTGTTCCCCAAATCTCTGCAGGGTAAATCCATACAGCTAGCTAGACTATCTGTCAGATCTCTGCACGGTAAATTTGTCAAGTTCATTCCCGAGGCAATTTTACTGTGAAGGTAGGTCTGACAATCATCATCATCATCATCATCATCATCACTTTATTTATAAAGCGCTTTCACATCAGCAGTAGCTGAACAAAGTGCTGTACATGAAGGCAGCAAACCAAAATAAAAATAACAGTCACAAAATCATAAAAATAATAAACTGGGGGTGAAAATCTACCCAATAACACTATATAAAAACAGATAGGATCAAGTGTCAGTTTGGGTTGAAAGCCAAAGTGTAGAAGTGAGTTTTAAAAGTCGGTATTGAGGAAGCCTGATGAATGGTCAAAGGTAGGGCATTCCATAACTTAGGAGCACAAACAGAAAAGGCCCTGTCCCCTCTAAGCTTCCGCTTGGATCCGGGGACGACCAGGAGCAACTGGTCAGCCGACCGGAGTTGAGTAGCTGAGTTAAATAAGACGGGGCAAGACCGTTTAAAGCTTTAAAAGTAAACAAGAGGATTTTAAAATGGACTGTGAAGTGAAGCCAGGACGGGAGTGATGTGTTCTCTCTTCCGGGTTCCAGTCAAAACCCGTGCGGCAGCATTCTGGACTAGCTGTAGACGTGCGAGTAGGGATTTACTGAGTCCAAAATAAAGGGAGTTACAGTAATCCAACCGTAAAGAAATAAAGGCATGGATTACGGTTTCTAACTGCTGCCTGGAAAGGAAAGGTTTCACCTTTACCAGCTTCCTTAGATGAAAAAAACTTAATTTAACTGTGGCATTGATTTGGCTGTCCAGTTTAAAATCACTGTCCAGTCTAAAACCAAGATTTAATACTGTCGGTTTAAGATATGAGGCTAGAGGGCCCAGCTCAGTATGGGGGGTCTCATATGAGCCATCAGGTCCAAACATTATCACCTTTGTTTTCTTTTCATTAAAATTTAAAAAGTTTAAGGCCATCCATGCTTTAGACATGCTAAAAGAGGTGTAATAGAACAGGTGTCATGTCGTTTTAAGGGTACATAAATCTGGCAGTCGTCTGCATAACAATGGAAAGAAATACCATGTTTGCTAAGAATAGACCCAAAAGGAAGCAGATACAATGAAAAAAGCAAGGGACCTAAAATTTAACCCTGGGGAACACCACATGACAGTGGAGCAGCAGGGGATTCAAACTCAGCCATTTGAACATGAAATGTTCTGTCAGACAGGTAAGATCTAAACCACTCCAGGACAGTGCCACAGAGGCCTACTTGGTGCTGTAACCTTGAGATTAGATTGCTGTGGTCTACAGTATCAAAGGCAGCGGTAAGGTCCAACAGGACCAAGATTACGTGATTACTGGAATCGCATGCCAAGAGGATATCATTGCAGACCTTCAACAGTGCTGACTCCGTGCTGTGTAGGGTTTTAAATCCAGATTGAAAAACCTCTAATAAACCCTGCTCATCAAGAAAAGACTTGAGTTGTAAATACACAATTTTCTCCAAGATTTTAGATACAAATGGGAGCTTGGATATTGGCCTAAAATTATTCAACACAGTAGGATCTAAACCAGGTTTCTTTATCAGGGGTGTCACCACAGCATGCTTAAAGTCTGCAGGAACCCCACCGGATGACAGGCTACCATTTACAATAGCAAGTACCCAGTACCAAATAGTGGGACAAATTTCTCTAAACAGCCATGGTGAGAGAACATCACAGGGAGAGCCAGAAGGCTTAATATGAGTAACCACATCCTTCAAATGTGATAGCGTCACAGGCTCAAATTGATTAAAAACAACAGGGCAAGCAGCACAAACACAGGGATCTAAACCAGGATAAGAGGTGAGCGCCCTCGCAGAGGCGACCTTATCAATGAAAAATTGCATAAAATTGTTACAGAGTGCAATGGAGGATTCCAAACCAGCAGTTTGTGGAGCGTTAAAAAGAGAGTCAATAGTACTAAAAGGCATTCGTGGATTCTGGGCTTGAGATGAAAAAATATTAGAGAAATACTCTTTTTTAGCCTCTTTAACAGCATTCTGGTAGTTTCGCCAGCAATCTTTAAAAATCTAAAAGGACACTTGCGATTTATCTGATTTCCACTTACGCTCAGCTCTGCGACATTCCTGTCTGACAGCTCGAGTCCCGGCATTAAGCCACAGTTCAGGTTTAGATCTGGTTTGCCGAACCTTTACTGGTGCCACCGAGTCCAGGACAGCTTTACAGGAAGAATGGAACCAGGTGCTGAGCTCCTGGACATCAGACATATTAGGAGGACAGAGCTGGTCGAAAGACATGGAGAATTGCGTGGCAGTGGAGGGGTTAATAATCCGATAGCTTCGTGCAGGCACCGGAGTTTTGGTCACAGCACGGGCAAATACAGTCTCAAATGTCACAGGCACATGATCAGAAAATACAGCGGCATGTGTCTCTAGGTTTAACACAGGCAAACCGTAAGACAGAACTAGATCTAAAGTGTGCCCCTTTTTCATGTGTAATTGTACGTAGGCACTGTGTCAGATTAAAAGCAATGATAAAAACTTAGTTACCAACGGTTTGCCAGGACAGCATACATGTATATTAAAATCACCAACAATAAGAACATGTTCATAATTGGTCAAGATATCGGCCATGAATAAAGAGAAATCAGAAATAAAATCCTTATTGTATTTGGGCGGGCGGTAAATAACGGCACATAGTACCGGATCAGAACGACCCACCTCAAAAGAAGTTAGCTCAAAGGAAGTAAAAGAGGATTGCTGAACGTGCTGTTTACATTTAAACAAATGTTTTTTATAAACCGCTGCCGTTCCTCCTCCTCGACCTGACGTTCGTTGTGTATTAAAAAAGCAGCAATCCGCTGGTAAAAGTTCCAACAGGGCGCCCGACTCACCCACATTCAGCCACGTCTCTGTGATACAGAGAAAGTCCAGATCATGGGAGCAAAAAAAAATCTTTAAGAATAAAGGATTTATTGGCCAGCGATCGAGCGTTAACCAAGCCAACCCTGGCCGGAGCAGGAACGGGGGCTCCAGCCGATGGGGGGAACACGGCACAACGGGCGAAGATTTCCGGGATTCACCCCACGACAACTGAGCCTGGAAGGGCAAAGGCGGGGCTGGAACACTGCATCCACGCCGACAGGAACCAGGCAGGCATCCATCGGGTCCAACAGACGCAGTGGTACAAACATGCCGGAAAACAATCCACACATTGGCCGGGAAGTATCCGAATTCTTAAGGCGGATCTTCAGCTTTACCAGCCGTCCGCTTCGGGTACCACGGCGGAGGCGTCTTCTCCTGGAAGCAAGCACCGGGTCTCGGCTCAGATCAATTGGGATTTCAGAGAGATTCAAAAGTGTTTGGCGATCATACACCAACGTTGACTTGATCTCAGAAATACCAAACTCAGAAATCAATAAAACTAAGAAAAGCAAAGAGAGTAACAGACGGCCAGCCAAACACACCGGCGCCATCTTGACAATGCGAGACTAGGCGGTGTATAACCCTGAATGGACCAGTTAGCTGTTGCTTCTATCATTGGACAGCATCTTCCTCTCTTACACCACCGACAGAGAGTCCAGCTCCACCGCCACAATGTCACTGGCCTTGCGGATCAGTTTGTTGAGTCTGTTGGCGTCCGCTACCCTCAGCCTGCTGCCCCAGCATGCAACTGCAAACAGGATAGCACTGGCCACCACAGACACATAAAACATCCTCAGCATCATCCGGCAGATGTTGAAGGACCTCAGCATCATCGGAAAATAGAGACTGCTTGGGCCCTTCCTGAAGAGGGCTTGAGTGTTCTTGGCCCAGTCCAGTTTATTGTCCAAGTGCACTCCCAGGTATTTGTAGTCCTCCACAATGTACACACTGACTCCCTGGATGGAAACAGGGCTCACTGGTGCCTTGGCTCTCCTTACATCCACAACCAGCTCCTTAGTCTTTGTCACGTTGAGCTGTAGATTGTTCTGCTCACACCATGTGACAAAGTCCCCCACCACAGCTCTGCACTCAGCCTCATCACTCTCAGATACATACAGCTGATACACCCAACCACAGCAGTCATCACAAAACTTCTGGGGATGGCAGGACTCTGTGTGGTAGTTGAAGTCTGTGGTGTAGATGGTGAAGAGGAAGGGAGAGAGGACAGTCCCCTGCGGGGCCCCAGTGTTGTTGACCACGCTGTCTAACACACAGTATGTTGTAGGCACACATACTGTGGTCTGCCTGTCAGGTTTGCTGTCATCTTCTCACCCAGCAGGCTGGCACTGGGGGCCAGCTGGCTGGTGTCCGGCGGCAGTGCTGGGTCCAAGCAGCCACAGATCCAGCGGTGAATCAGGGCGGCCTGGGACCTGACTGAGGTTTGTGCCGGCTGAATTTGGGTTGTTACAGCCAGGTCTAAGGTGGGGCTGAATGAGTTTAGTTGATAGAAAATGTTTTATTTGGCACTTTTACAGAAGAGGCCTGGCCAAAAAAGAGAGAAAAAAGACAACAATAAGGGGTGGGTGACAAGAGCTGTAAACACCTTATAAAGATAAAAATGGTTTGACCTGAAAGAGACGGTAAAAAAGAACAAAAATGCAGCATTGCAGAACCAAAAGAAAAGCTATGAAAGATGTAATACTGCCTGCTAGATCAGTGAGGTCTTGCAGGGACATAGGAAAAGAACAGTTTAAAGATGGCAAAGACAGAGAGAAAGTCAATGCAATCTTTTTCTTCTATCCTTATTATAACAAATACTCAACTTATCAAGTCTACATCTTGTTTTGTAAATTGAGTCTTCACCACAGGCTGTGGTCACTTGTAACAACAGAAGATGTCAAAAAAGGTCCATTTAGTGGCCCTGTAAATGAATAAAAGCACCATCATTGTACCTCAAACACACTAACAGTTAGTGAAATGCGCCATGCTTCACTATTCCTGCGGAGACAGCGTAAATCTCGCCTGATAATCAGCCTGAATTGCCATTGAGTTTCACTTAATTCATTCCGTTACAGATTTGATCACGTGCAAAACCACATGGTTTTGCAAAACACGTCATGTCAAAGCGCATGTTTTTCGATGTTTTCCACATGTGATCCACATGTTATATAACCTTTGGCGCTTGTTTTTCATATGTGTGATCCTTCCATTTACTGCAAGGAATTTTAAACCAGCAGCCACAGAGCTGCAAATATGAACACTCTTCACTTAATACAGCTTAAAATGGTGTGCCATTACTTTTTACAGCACAGGCAGCACTTTTTGTTTTATAGCATCTAATTATGACTGTATGAGTTTTACAAGAACGCCTGCAACACCCTGGCTGTTTGACTTTTACTGCACGTCATTGTCAAATCAAAATTGCTCATTCTTGCACTTTATATGACTCATCATTAACAACGTAATAATTTTTCTTTACAAGGAGACTGGAATTTAATAGGATGGATTAGCTAAGGTACTGTGCATTTATTTAGCACACAAACGTTAATCTGGCCACCTGAGATAATGAAACAGGAGATAAGGAATGTAATGTGTTCATATTAATTGAGGCATTTATTGTTTGGGCAGTGATTATTAATGGAGGTGTTTTGTGTTCCAATGGGATATTGAGAGAAATGCTTAACAAATGTCTGTTAGTCACAAATTCTCCTACAGTTGGAACCACCCAGTCACACTTGACTTTTTCAAGGTGTGAAACCAAACCAAACCAAGGGCAAATCACTTAAAGTTTACAAACTCATCAAGTGATTTCCACCAAAGCAAACCAGCTATAGGTGTGAAAACGCCCTACTAAGTCAAAGTTTGACCTTTTGTTTCACACAGGACATGAGAAGCCATCTCTTGGGTGAAAGTCGTGTGTTTGTTTGACCCATCCATCCACCCCCATCTCATCCTTGCGCAGACTTTCACAATCTTTGAGAAACTTAATTTTGGTGGAGCAACTAATACATTAGTAATACAATATACATATATATTTTTCTTGTTGTCTTAAAGTTAAAAAAGCAGCATTTGTTTGTTCTCTTATACATTGACTGCAACCAGTGAGTGAATCACTTCAGGGCCAAAACAGAGGAGTAAACCCCCCGCATCTTGACTATCACGACAACATTAGATAGAAACCATTGTAGAGAGGATACAGTGGTGTTGTCACTCCCCAATGTGAATCGAGTGCAGATTTGAGTCATGCATGCTCAGATTTAACGGTTTACGGCATAACGTCTCATACCCGATCAGAGTCGAGTCAGACTGGCTCTGGTCAAGTGCAGATGTTAGTTGCGTATGCTCAGATTTGATGCGCAACTCACAATTTCACTCGTCATCGCACATGCGTCACTCGTAAAGTGACGCATGTGCAACTCAAATCAGGGAGTGACACATGTGAAATGGGCTGTTTCATTTGGTTAGGTTAGGATGACAAACACTGAAGGTTTGAGATAACAGCAACAGTTAAGCCTAACCGGAATTTCAAAACTCCAAAATTATTTATTATTTTTATTCAGGAATTAAACAGTTTGTCATGTAAACCTGAAAATACAAATAAAAAATCATAATCATGAAGTCAAGTTTAATTAAGAAAAAAATGAAAACAAACACAAAGTGTTGGTCTGTACAGTTCGTTGGCGGCGCGTTACTATAATTGAAGCTGTTTTTTTTTCATTAGACCAACTAGATCTCTGAGCCGAGCGGTAGTGGGCAGTGCACGAGACAAGCGCATAAATGCTGACAATTGGCTGAGGTTGAGTGAAATTTCATGGTAAGCCAATCAAAGGTAGAGTTGGGAGGGTGTTTGAAAGCATGCATAGTTGGACACAACGAACAACACAAGCGAATCAGTTAACAAGAGACAGGTATGGTGAGCCCAAATGAGGGGTAATAAATATCAGATGTTCCAAAATATCTATTATGTTATTTGTATTGATCCACTAGACATAATATCTACATACATGGCATCTGATTGAAGGCTACACATAGTTTAGATTTGTGTAAATTGTTTCTGTTAATAATGGATTGTATTAAGTGTCCATTTCATCACGTAACTAGTTATAATAATTACTATATTCAAATTTATCATAAATAATTGAACATGCACATGTATTATTAAAGGGGGGTGGGGGTCACATTTGACCTTTTAAAAATGTACTTGAAAGTAACACATTAGTTACTTTCTGAAGTAACTATTTACTTTCATAATTTGTAACTGAGTAAATAATTTAGTTACTTTTTGGAAGAAGTAATAAGTAACTGCAACTAATTGCTTTTTAAAAGTAACTTGCCCAACATTGGAAATACCAAACTCCTTTCTACATACATTGAATTCTACATTTGTTTGCATTACGTATAACTGCAGTAATCCAGGGGGATTCCCCTACCCAGTCCTCCCAGTACCTGCAGAGACATTTTTTGCTTTTTAGCTATGTGTTCATTGGGTCCCGGGACAGCAGCCTGAGCCTCCATTTTAACAATGAATGAAGAATAGCAATGCGTGTTATCATAATTTGCGCCTATCCACCTATTATTATTTTTATTGTATTATTGAGGCAGTACGCACCAGTGAAAATAACAGATAACTGACAATGATTGTATTTGTATTTGGGTGGGTTTGTTGTTGAAGGCCTTTGAAGACAGTGGGATTAGTTTAAGTCTGGCTGTTTCCCATGTCTTTTAGGCAGGATGAGCTTAAAAAGTCAAATTTAATTTTCTCTCCTTCTGATTCCTTCAAAGTCTCTCTCTTTTTATTTCCAATACTTTTCCCTACTCAAGTACTTCTGTTACTTCCCCCCCAAACCTCTGAGAGTTCCGGACACAGTTGATTGGAATCTCATTAATCATAAAAATTAAGACAAAAAAAAAGAAGATGAAAGAAGATTAACAACAACAGAGTGCCCCCCTCTCTCTATCTCACACACACATGCCCCCCCCACACACACACCAAACCGTAAAAACCACATCCACTTGGTGAAAATCACTACGGAGATAATTAGAGCCATGTTCAGATGAATAGCTCTCACTGCAAGTCCCAAACAGCACTGATTAGCATGTTCTCAGTATCATACACACACACACACACACACACACACACACACACACACACACATCAAGAAGCATATGCATATGAGTAGTCACACTCAAACATCCTCAAAGTAACACACACACACCAAGAAGCATATGCATATGAGTACACACAAACATATTCTCCAAGTCACACACACACACACACACGGTATTAGCAACACCAAGCCATTTCCCAGCCAACAAAAAGGCCAGAACACCCTCTGAACCAGTAAATTACTTTTCATCTCTTCTAATGCAACTCTTCGGCGTTTTCATTTCTTTGCTTCTCTCCACTCATCTGTTTTTGTTTCTCTGCTCTTCTGACACTCGAGATCTTTTACTCTCTCTCTCTCCCACTGTTATACGGCCTTGATCTCTCAAAGTAACACTACTGCCAGGCCAGTGGCTTGTGCAGAGTTAAGATATGAAGTTAGCAAAGCAGTTAAAATGTGGCCATATATTGAAGAAGTGAGAAAAGAGACAGAAACAAATAAAGGTAGTAGAATAAAAGAAAAAAGAAAAAAATATGAAATTGGCTACTCTAAGATTGCATTTTTTCCCACATAGAAAACACAGTCGTAGTCAGTCCCTCTGAGATATTAGTAGACTTCAACAGAAAGTGTGGACAGAAAAAGAAAGTTCCCACAAAGTGGCAACCAATGAAAGCAGACTGCAAAGTGAGCAAGCAGACCATGAAAGCTGCTAATATAGTCCCGTCTTTAATAATTACTTTAAGATATATGTAGATAGTTTTCCTAGATTTAGAGTCAATGGTAAAATATACATAATGCTTTGTTAATCTTTTTAATATATTATTATCAAATTACTTAGTGTAATGTAAAAGATTAACCTAATTCTGCAGCTCATGGATTTTACATAACCTTCCTTCAGCTGATGATTTTATCTAAAGCAACTTTCAGTAAGTACGTAAATGTAAATGCACTGTTCTTATGTAGCGCTTTTCTAGTCTTAACAACTACTCAAAGCGCTTTAACATACATGAACCATTCACCATTCACACACATTCATACACTGTGGCCGAGGCTGCCAAATGCTCACCAGATATACTCACACACATTAATACACCTATGGCGCAGCATAGGGGGCAACTTGGGGTTCGGTGTCTTGCCCAAGGACACGTCGACATGGAACTGCAGTGGAACTGGTGGAACCACCAACCTTCTAATTGGCACCCCATCAATAGTTGCCCCATAAGTGCATTCATCCATGTAAATGTAAATGTGCTGTATTTATATAGCGCTTTTCTAGTCTGAACGACTACTCAAAGCGCTTTTACATAGTACAGGAACCATTCACCATTCACACACATTCATACACTGTGGCCGAGGTACAAGGTGCCATCTGCACTCCGATGACACAGCATCGGGGCAACTCGGGGTTCAGTGTCTTGCCCAAGGACACTTCGACATGGGACTGCAGGGCCGGGGATTGAACCACCAACCTTCCAATTGGCAGGCAACCGCTCTACCGCTGAGCCACAGCCGCCCCATGTGTGTATAACCCAATAATTGCAAGAATATAGCAAGTGGGCTACATCAACTTTATCAAATATGTTGAGCTGCTTCAAGTGCTACATTTAGAGACAATAAGAGTTAGAGAAATATCGCATTGGGGGACCCGGTCATGCACCTTCTCCGAATCCACAAAACACATGTAGACCGGTTGGGCATATTCCCAGGCTTGCTCCAGGATCCTTGCGAGAGTGAAGATCTGATCCGTTGTTCCACAACCAGGACAACTATCCGCATTGTTCCTCTTCAACCCGAGGTTCGACTATCCGCCGAACCCTCCTTTCCAGCACCTTGGAGTAAACTTTACCAGGGAGGCTAAGCAGTGTGATACCCGATCCTCAGATCAAACGAAACGATTATAAAATTGATCATTGTCCTTCAGCCTAGGGTGCTGTGGTACGTTGTGATTGAGCGCTATATAAATAAAACTGAATTGAATTGAAGGAGGTCCGCTTTCACTGTGACCAGTTCCATAATTTTGCCTCAACAGGGAGCAATTTGACAGTCTGCTGACGAGAGTCAGGCTTTTGATTTCCCGTATGGGTTATGAATGGGTTTTCATTTCTAAATAAAATGTTGCATTTCAACACTATGTGTCATTGCATGTTTAGATACATACTGTAAGTAAGAAGTCTGCAGTTATTGAAGTTGGGTTTAATAAAGCTAAGCTATGAGCCTAAATTCACACATTCATCATCATTCATTCATACTCTGGAAAGCACTTTGTTTAATGGATACTGTATATGAAATTAATTCCACCAAAACTATAGCGTACACAATTGGAAATGGGTAGTCTGTGTAAAGGCCATATACCTACCCATATAACTACCTACATGTGAACTTCAATGAAAACAAACAGGACTTAGACAGTCAGTCCAAACATATTTTACATCATAGAAAAATACACAAATACACCATACAAATACCTGTATTGAGCTGTATAATCAACTTCGTATTTGTTTTTTGCAGCTCACAACAGTACAGTTCTTCTCAGTTGCTTTGGCGCATTTCTCAGATCAGCAATGACAATAAGGTGTAACTTTGTCACATAGGGACTAGTGCTCCCTTTCATGTGCATTGTTTATTACACTATACTTACAGAGTGAACTGTTAAATTAAAGCAAATTTCAAGGACTGCCTTTTTTCATCTACGTAATATTGAAAACATCAGGAATATCCTGTCTAAAATTGATGCAGAAAAAGTAGTCCATGCATTTGTTACTTCTAGGCTGGATTACTGCAATTCTTTATTATCAGTTTTGTGCTCTCTCTCCCCCAGAGTCTTGCCCTCTCCACTCTCCTCCTATCACTTCCTGCAGGTGTTTCTGGCTCTGGATGTGTGGTTGGAGTCACCTGCTGCCTCCATGTCCCTGCTCAACACCCTCTGCTACATTTCTCCATGTCTCTCTCTCTCTCTCTCTCTTTCTCTCTCTTTCTCTCACCCCCAACCGGTCGAGGCAGGTGACCGCCCACCCTGAGCCATGGTTCTGATCGAGGTTTCTGCCTCTTAAAAGGAAGTTTATCCTTTCCTCTGTCGCCTAGTGCTTGCTCTTGGTGGGAACTGTTGGGTTTCTGTAAATAGCATCACAGAGTACTGTCTAGACCTGCTCACTTATGAAAAGTGCAAAGAGATAACTGTTGGGATTTAGCGCTATATAAATAAAATTGAATTGAATTAAATATGGACAACAACACAAAGCAGTTTCACTTCCTTGGTATAAACAATGGTGTAAGGACTTGTCAGGTTGATTGGGTCATTGATCTAAATACTTGCTTTGGAAAAAATATACAAAATATTTCCACCAATTGTTTTAAGAAATGCAAATTATGATTTGAGAAATGCACCAAACTGAGAAAAAATTTAACTCAATTATGATTTTATTTCATTGGAGATATGTCCATGTTAATTTCACATTGCTAAAACAAAACTAAATGATTAAAATGAAAAGGCTACAATAAGCTACACATCTAGCATGCCTATTATGGTGAAAATATTTATCTCAGCATAGTTTTGCGTCCGAGGTCTCTGTACGACCTTAAACTTGTGTCACAGGCTACCGCTCTAGGAGATCGCTGACGGTCAACCTCTCGTCCATGTTCCGTTTGTGGATCCACGTGTATTCTGTGTTTACTTTTTTCAGTTTTTTTCACACACGTGAATGCACGTTACAGACACAGCTCTTCGGGCAAAATTGAACCATGCTGAACTTTAACCACAAGAGCAGCTAAGCTGCAAAATGGTCAGGTCAGTTCTTGCGTGCGCAAGCCATTGACAATAATGGGTTTCATAGTGCAGCGCTGCCTCTTGAGCGTACAATGTAAATCAGCCCTGTGACAAAAACAAAACACACCAGCCACACTGCAAGCGTGGCCTACAAACTAAAGAAATAAAACAAAACACAATCACACACACACTGGGCGCCACTGGGCGTGACATTATATTGTTGTGTGTGCTAGATTTGTAAGTAAGCAATTGTTTGCTAACATGTAACATGCCATATCAGAGGCCTGTACTACGTATCAAGATCAACAGGCCCTGGATTTCTTCTTAGGCTTCACCTAACCTAAGAACCAGTGGTAGAATATAACGAAGTACACATACTTTGTTACTGTACTTAAGTACATTTTTCACACATCTGTAATTTACTTAAGTAGAATCAAATAGTGCATATTTTTTACTTTCACTTTGTTACATTTTGCAGCAATTATCTATACTTTCTACTCCAGTACATTTCTACAACGTTCTGTTACATTTTCTGATTAGTTTTTCTCTCTGCCATATTTTACATAAATATAGAAAACTATAATTCTACATAAATATGAAGAAAAATGTTTTAACTTTTATGAGTGCACCGCTCTCTCTCTCTCTGTGTCTCAAAATGTTGAGCTCAATGAAAATCCTAAAGTTTATTAAGAAACTGTTAGCATATTTTCAGGATGCAGTGTGGCTGGGTTAGCTGTCTAGAAACTTGTATTGTTCCTTTGCGTATTTACATGAGTCTGATGAAAATTATAACAATTATAACCAAAAGGGAAACTTACAAGAACATAATGAACATTTTAAGTACTTGTGATTGAATGGGCTTAATTATGACAGTTTTCAATATGGTTGCTGATTTAGTTATTGCTCTAAGTTGGTCAAACATGAGTTTGGGGCAGCAATGACATTTTAAGTAAACTTGTGAGTTGAGAAAACTTAATAATCACGAGACAAAACCTGGAGTCTGACTTTATGGACTCATTAGTTGAAGGATTTCAATATTGCCTCTTTAATTGCTTTATTTAAATTGCCTCAAACATAAAGCATTGGATCTACTTTGAATCATCTGCTATCATATTTCTGAATCTGTAATCAGCCATTAACTGCTGATAGACTGAAATGTGGAATTGAATAAAGGACTCTTTGAGTCTGAGGAGAAATGTGTCTCAAATATAGACTGTACTCAGATTTAGGCTGGATTTTTACCATTTTATTCAAGAGCAAGCAAGAGCAATATAAAATATAAAATTCTGACTTATCACTGACATTAATATGCTGCTGAGATTCCCTTAGCACTCACTGGCACACGTTTGTAATGGGAGCGCAAGAGCCACAATTAGAAAGTCGGGCAATTCCACGTTTTCAATTAAAATTTGAAAGGCAAAAATCATTTGACATTAATAACTGAGACACATGCGGTTTCAGCTATTTCAAATCTTCCTTAATGAATTATGACTACATGAGTTTAAGGGGTCAAAAACGTCCTCCAGTTAAAAGGGCATAATTATTGATACTTACTTCAAGTGAAGAGATGCATATCATGTATTTGCATGTTAATTGAACCCCTTGCATTGCTATCCATGTGGCATTAGAGTTTATGCCGCGTTCAAATGAAAAAGGTTTGTTTGAAGCTCTCCAATGACTTTCATGACCTTTTTGTCCTATGTTTACTACTTTGACAAGGTTGAAGACACAGTATGGACTGTATGTGAAACAGTGGAAATCAATTGATGACTAAGTTTACACTCAGGCTGCTAGTTCATTAATAGGACTGGTTTAGCACTAGCCCAGATGGAACAGCTTGACTCAACCAGCCCTCAGCTGTGTTGAAAGTTCAGCATTAATAGGATCATGTTATGGATGATCTCATCCAACAACTGCAAGCTGGATAAAAGAATAATGAAAAAGCTGCCACTAGTCTAAATCTGCTTTACAAAACAGTGAAAGCTTGGTGTATGAGAAAATCTGGAAACAATTTGGCTTAATTAACATAGAAATGAGACATAGGGGAGCTTCTACAGAGGGATAATGCATACCAGGATACCTAAGATTTAAGTGTGTGTGTGTGTGTTTGTGTGTGTGTGTGTGTGCGTGTGTATTATATAGATTGTCAGTGAATCATTGCTATTGCTGTCTATATCTTGGCCAGCTCTCTCTTGAAAAAGAGATTTTTTAATGTCAGCAAGGCTTTCCTGTGGGCCAAACCCGGATACATATTTTGGATAACTTTTGGGAAAGTCATGCTGCTTTAGCTAATTGCAGCTCCTGTTTGCAGCGCAACCATGGATATACAGACACTTATCATCTGGATTACCTTTAATACTGAAGAAAAAAGGTTTTACTTTGATAATGTTGGATGTCAAATTACATGAAGCACATTTTAAATTCAAATAATAAAGAAACTACATTATCTCCGGAAAGAGTAAGTCATAGTCCAGTGATTCCAGCAGTGTGTGTTCTGGTTTAACTGAGTTACGACTCAGAAGAAGAAGGGAAAGAAGCTATGGGTTTTTTGTCGAGGGAAAAAAAAAAGTCAATTGGGTGATAAGGGTAACTATTGACCTGACAATTTGCTATGTGTGGCATATTCTGAAATGTCGTCATGTGGTGTGTTAAGTGTGTTTTTGGGTCAGCAGTTAGATCGAAAAAGTAAGAGGTTAGAAATACACCAGAGTGCGGTCCAATTAGATAATTATATGTTACGGCTGAAAAAAAAAACTTGGTGTAAAAGAGGGCTGCAACCCAATTACACTCCATTATGTTTTGTACACTCAGTATATTAGCTTTCATGTTAGAGTGAAATAAATGTTAACACCATAGCAGAATAATTGTACTTGACAGTTGTTGTAGGCAATTTTCGTCAGTGTTAGCTATTTATTCGAGATATGGACGTCCACTGTCTCTCCAGCCTTTTCACTCGGTGCTGTTAGCACCAAGTGACAGGTTAGCAGGGTGTTAACAGGTTAGCAGGTCTTCCCTTTCTGATCCACAGAGAAAAGAGGAGGTAGTTATAAAAAATGTGGCTATACCCGACTGCTTACCCCAGGCTACTGTCAAATTGTCTCATTTTAGGCGGCCAGATAGCTCAGTTGGTAGAGCGGCTGTCCACAGAGGTTTACTCAACTTAACGCAGCGGGCCCATTTTTGACTCCGACCTGCAGCCCTTTGCTGCATGTCATTCCCCCTCTCTGTCCCCTTTTATATCTTCAGCTGTCCTGTCAAAAATAAATGCTGAAAATGCCCAAAATAAATCTTTAAAAACAATTGTCACATTTTCTAAAGCTCCATTTTCACAAATCAAAAAATCCAAAGTGAGATTACCAGCACAACTTTTGCATCCCACTGTTTTTGAATCTGTCGGTCTACATTTCTCTCTGTCCTTTTCACAAGATATTTTAAAGCATTGTTTTCCATTGTCTTTTTGCTCCTCATATTTTCTCTTAGTATTGGCTAATTCTCCCCTCTTTTTCTTCCCCCTCCAACTCAAATGATTATTTTTTTTTGTTCCATCCACTTTTTCTCCTCACATTCCTCTCTGCTTCTTTCCTCTTTGCCTCCTGTGGATCTTGTGAAGTTGTTCGGCACACGTCCAGAGGGCAATAGTGTCGGCTAATAGTAAATGAAACATTAAGCATGTTGGGAACTCCTTTGTGTGAATAACATCACACATACAGTGTGGAAGGACATTCTTTTTCCAACACTGCATCTTATTGACTATCCACTTAAAAAGTAAAAGTAAAAGTACTATTACCTGTAAAAACTGTAAAAAACTAAAAAAAAGCCTCATAAGAAGCCTCACATTTTAGAAACTGGAATCCTAACCCTAACCCTTTAATATAACAAACATGTTTTTTTAAGGAGGTTTTATTCACACCAGTGGTTCTCTTGTGCCGTGCCCCTGTATTTCTGTATTTTCAACTTATATATACATGATTTTCAACCCTAAAGGAACTTTTGTCCAGTGTATGCGAATGGTCATATGTTATGCGTTGTCATGTCCCATGACATGGTGCTCTTGGATGCTTTTATATAGGCCTTAGTGGTCCCCTAATACCATATTTGAAGTCTCTTTTATATAGACCTTAGTGGTCCCCTAATACCATATCTGAAGTCTCTTTTATATAGACCTTAGTGGTCCCCTAATACCATATCTGAAGTCTCTTCTATATAGACCTTAGTGGTCCCTTAATACTGTATCTGAAGTCTCTTTTACATAGGCCTTAGTGGTCCCCTAATACTGTATCAAAAGTCTCTTTCCCAAAATTCTGCCTTGGTGCAGAATTACAGCCACTAGAGCCAGTCCCACAATGAGCTTTCCTTAGTATGTACCATTTCAAGTCTGTAGCTTTTATCAGCCCATCTGAGCTTTCATTTTCTCAAAAACAGAGCAGGATACCCAGGGCTTGGTTTACACCTATCGCCATTTCTATCCGCTCGGGGTCAATAGGCAGGCTGGGGAAATTCATATTAATGTTAAAAAAAACTCATAAAGTGACATTTTTATGTCATGGGACCTTTAATATGGACAGAGATTAGTTCATGTACTGGAGCTAAAACGCTTGGGTGGACAGAAACTGTATTTGTCTCAAAATGCAGCTTAAAAATGAAAAGGTATTAGTGTAGATGTAGCCTTATAACATTCTCCTCAGTCTCAGACACATTCTCTTCTATGTTACTTTCACTGTCAAAGAGCTACGACTAAATCTCACTGGCAGAAAGCCTTTGGTTCAAGATTTAAAATAGGAATAGGAAATAAATAATAATAATCTTACTTTTACATATAAAAGGCCCCACCCCTTTTTCTGACTTGGGTATTCCCCAATAACTTCTTGCTGTGAGTATTAGGTTGCAAAGAAACAAAGTGATGAAATGTGAAGTGTATGTGTATATGTGTGTGTGCTGTACATGCATGCAACTGAAGAAGTCTTTGCTGTAAGAAGTGGGTTGAGAGGGACACGTGTTCCTTGAAGGTTTTTTTGATTGATGTGGTTTTCAGGCCGATTAATCTCCCAACTTGACCACCCTAATAGGGCCAAGGATAGCTGGAGAAGAGAGTGAGAGAGTAATAACTGACAGAACGGCAGATGAGGAATACAACTAGGGAGGAGGCATGGAAAGACATGAGAGGGCACAGAAGGGCAGAAATAGACACAGTGAAAGAAAAAGAGAGAGAGAGATGGAGAGAGAGAGTACGTTAGAGAAACAGCTACCCCAGTCAGAGACAACATGGCACAGTCAGAGAGCAGTCTAATAGGCCACCACTACCTTGAGAAGTGTAAAGTAGGTCTGGACAGTGCAGGCTATTTGCAGACTGAGCGGTATTACACGATGTTAATAGGTTCAGCCCGGGCTTTGCTCATTAATCAGTACGAGAACAGACACCAGGAGACAAGAAGAGGAGGAGGAGAGTGATGGATGGAGGCGGGCATAAGAGGAGGAAAATGAGGTTTCTTTGAGTGGAGGTGAACACATTATAGCGAGGGCACTCTCTTTCTCTCACCTCTTACTCTAACTGGTTTACCCTGCTCTCTCGTTTGCCCCTCATCTTTACTTCTCTCATCTCTTGCTTTACCTCGGCCTTGCTATCTGTGAACTTTTTCTAACCCTAAAGTTATTTTGAGATATTAGCATTGATAATTTGAACGGACAGTTAATTTTCTTTTTTTTGCAGAAAATAAGATAAAAAGTTCAATAACATGTCTACACAGAGTGGTTTTGATCCTCTCACATCTAAGAAAAGTGAATAAGTGTACATTTCCCAAAATGTCAAACTACTCCTTTAAACAACCATTCAAGACTTAGACAGCCACCATGGCTGATTTGGCACAAACAAAAGGGATTGCTTTAACAGAAAATAGAAAGAGGCTGTTTTCTAAGAAATGGTCTGAGTCTAGTACATTTCTGCATGTTAAGGATGTTTATATAATTTACAAAGATGAAGAAAATACTTTTTCATGGCAAAAGAGTTGTGGTTGAAGTAAGTGTGGGCCTAGCTACAAGTCATTTCCATGTCATAACTGTTTGGTATCACAAGACATGGGGCAATTTTTTAAGTGGGGTGACACAAGAGGAGGACTAATAATTAGGAGGGGGGGAATATTATATGATATTTGAATCATTTGATAGGATAGAACAACACAATGTAAATCTGCAAAATAAAACATTTCATTCATTATTAATTTCAATTTCAATGTTTTCACTTTATTTTGAAAATTCAATTAAAAAAAAAAAGTAAATCCGTATAGAATACACATTTTCTAAACTATAGGCTCAGGTTGCCAGTTAAAAAAAATAATTCCAGTGCTGGTTCAATGTGAGAAGGGCCCAAAAAGATGCTAGAATGAATTCAATTCAATTTTATTTTATTTATATAGCGCCAAATCATAACAACAGTTATCTCTTTGCGCTTTTCATAAAAGAACAGGTCTAGACCATACTCTGTGATGTTATTTACAGAAACCCAACAAAGAATGAATAGCTGTGGATGCAGGGAGGGGCCCATACAAAATGGGGATACGGGCTCTGAGTGTTATATATATTTATTTATGATAAATCTGAATGTTATAATGAAGTAGACACTTAATACAATGCATTATTAACAGAAACAATGTACATAAATCTAAACTATTTTAATGTTGTTGTGGGACAAAGTGAGACTAGCCTGCGATCAAATGCCATGTACTTACAGTACAGGCCAAAAGTTTGGACCCACCTTTTCATTCAAAGTGTTTTCTTTATTTTCATGACTATTTACATTGTAGATTATCACTGAAGGCATTAAAAATATGAATGAACACATGTGGAGTTATGTACTTAACAAAAAAGTGTGAAATAAAATATGTCTTATATTCTAGTTTCTTCAAAGTAGCAACCTTTTGCTTTTTTGATAGTGCTGCAAACCCTTGGTGTTCTCTCAATGAGCTTCATGAGGTAGTCACCTGAAACGGTTTTCACTTCACAGGTGTGCCTTGTCAGGGTTAATTAGTGGAATTTCTTGCCTTATTAATAGAGTTGGGACCATCAGTTGTGTTGTGCAGAAGTCAGGTTGATACACAGCCAACAGCCCTATTGGACAACTGTTAGAATTCATATTATGGCAAGAACCAATCAGCAAAGTAAAGAGAAACGAGTGGCCATCATTACTTTAAGAAATGAAGGTCTGGAAATTTGTGAAAACTTTGAATGTGTCCCCAAGTGCAGTCACAAAAACAATCAAGCACTACAACGAAACTGGCTCACATGAGGACCGCCCCAGGAACGGAAGACCAAGAGTCACCTGTGCTGCTGAGGATAGGTTCATCCTACACACCAGCCCAAGATGGGAAGAGTAATCAGTTAGATCACTTGTTACTGAAAAAGTAACTCTGTTATAACGCTCTTACTTATAACACTGTTATTCCCATCACTGTATGTTATATAGCCATATAAAAAGATAACAAACATACATTTTCACCATCCACCATTTTATTTCATAGTCTGAATTTAGTGTGACATCTTTGTTCTATATTTGATTATAAAATATGTCATTTGCACTATTGTTTGCTTGTATGGTCATCTGCATCTAAAACAAATCTTGCAAAATTACATGTTGCACAAAACAGGGCGGCTAGACTGCTCTGTGAGAACGAGCACCTTACGGTTCCACTCCAGCCTCTCCTGGCTCACCATGGAACAAAGGACTTAAGTATGGCTGCTTTTATTAGCTGTGTTATTAATTCAAATATGCCAACGTTTTTATTCAACCAAATTGTTTACTGTAATTATACACATAGCCATAGCACCAGATTTGCTAGTAATGGTCATGTCAATGCATGACATAAAAGTAAGAAAACTGAAATGTTTGCACTAAAATGCATTGAACACATTTTATATGATTTCGGGCTGCAACTAACAATTATTTTTTATTGTTTCGACAATAAAAAATAATTGTGATGATTAACTTTACGCGATGAATTGGTTAGTTGTTTGGTCTATAAAATGTCTGGAAATGGTAAAAAGTATAGATCAGTGTTTCCCAAAACCCAAAATGATGTCCTCAAATGTCTTGTTATCTCATCAACTCAAAGCAATTCAGTTTACAGTCAAAATCTAACATTTAACAAGCTGGAAGCAGAGAACTTTTCCTTTTTTTCAATAAAAAATGACTCAAACCGATCAATTATGAACATAGTTGGCGCTTAATTGCTTAATAGTTGACGACGAATCCAGCAATTGATTAATCTTTGCAGCTCTAATATGATATCATATGAGGATAGACAGGTAAAAAAAATGGAAAGAAATAAAAAAGAAAAATATGTCCATGCCAGCCAGTCTCTGTACTCATTATGTTGTTCAGGTTGGCGGTGAGTTGGACTGTTTCCCAGCATGTATTGGGCGGGGAGGCAGAGTACACTCTGGACAGTTCACCAGTCTATCACATAGCTCAAATCTGACTCAAATGTATTCGCAATTAAATGGCATAATGGAACCGTCAACACTCATTAATGCCAACGAGGAAAGTGTAGGAGTTGTCATCTGGCATGTTTACTGTCTTACATCAATGATCTGGTGTGTCTTTCATAACGCTACCGATTTAGGCATGTTTCTTTATGAGTTTTTGCTGTGGTTTGTTAAGCATAGGCGTTAATACTGAGCTTTAAAACCTGTCTTGTCAAATGGAAAAATGCTTTCAATGTTTGTTCACTTTATCTGTGTAAGATATATGCCAATTTTAGATGAAAGCTAAGCTTTGTATTGTACAAAAATACTTTTGCCTGTTATAAATGTCATAGTGATCTCATAGTGAAAGCATGGTTACCTTAGGAAAAGTGCGAAACAGCAGCTACATTGTGCAGCGTCTTCTGTGTCGACCAAAACAAACGGACATGTGAGCATTAAAAAACTCAACATCTAACCTTAGGAAACATAGCGGTAGTTTTAGTTTTTGCTGTGGATAGGTGGATGTTTGTCTTTTAGGTTACATACAGTATGTTTTGCACATACAGTATCCATCCAAATTTGATGTGACAAGTCTCTCACTTAAGCTATTTTGTAATTAATAAATTAATTTTAATTTATTTTATTGATTGGATGAACTATAATTTGGCTAAAGATGATTATTTTGTATTTTTGTTGGTCTGATTGATGCTTAAAAATAAATATAAATCAGACGTTACTCAACAGTTACTCACTACTAGAGTAGTTTTTTCATCAAGCACTTTTTTACTCTTACTCAAGTAATTATTTGGATGACTACTTTTACTTTTACTTGAGTCATATTATTCTAAAGTAACAGTACTTTTACTTGAGTACAATTTTTGGCTACTCTACCCTCCTCCCGAGTCATTGCAGGAGGGGCTACTTTGTTATGTTTTGCCCAAAAATTGAAATGTCTGAATACATTAACATGAATCCAACATATTATTAGCAAATAGTGTTGGGAGTAACACGTTACAAAAGTAAGGCATTTACAGTAATGTATTTCTTTTTGCTGTAAGACAGTATTATAATGCATTACTAATTCAATTTCAGTAATATTATACTTGTTACAATCTCAGTAACGCGAGTTACAACACATTTTAATGCAACATTTAGTGGTGTTTTGTTGTGATTGAAACGTTTCGTCACAGGAAAAAAAAGCTGTGAGCAGCCTATGGTTTCCTGTTTCTGTATTTGATGGTTGAGATGACTGCAGATACATATGCGAGATGGATATTATTTTCTGGAAATATTACTCTACGTTGAAGCGAGGTGCTGTCCATTCACTGTCCGTTCTCGTGGTCAGACCCAGAACCAGAGATGGTTCGGACAACATCTGTGTCCCAACCACAGTCTATTGTCCCAACAAGTTGTTGAAAAACTTACACAGTCTACGGATCATGTCTCTGATTGGCTAAATCAATCCTGCTTAAAACTTAATGTATATAAAACAGTGTCAATGTACTTTTCTAAATCAAACATTGCAAATAATCAGGCAGATATTTGTGTGACTGGGGAAAAAATAAAAACTGTGTCAGAATTCAAATACCTAGGCATTTTATTAGACTCTAAATTAACTTTTAAATCACAGATAAAAAAGGTGTGCAATCGAGTCAAATTTAATATCGCAAATTTCCGGTTCATAAGATCACACTTGTCACTTCAGTCAGCTAAAATGTTTATGCACAGTATGGTTCTGTCTCACATCACTTACTGTCTTACAACCTGGTCACAGGCAAACAAAACAACACTAAAATCCTTAGAGTCACTTTACAAACAGACAATCAAAATTCTGGATAAAAAACCATCAAGATATCACCATTGTGCCATTTTACAAAAGCATAAGCTTTTAAGTTGGGAAAATGTCATTAAGTATTCAAACCTCTGTCTGTTATACAAAATCATCCATGGTCTGTCATCTCCTCCACGCAGTCAATGTGTGACCATAAGGAACACCACACAGAGAGTAACACGAGGGTCGGCCCGAGGAGACTGTGTTGTTCCTCTGCGGAGAAGTGCATTTAGTCAGAGTGCCTTTTCAGTCACAGCAGCACGGGAGTGGAACTCTGTCCCTCAGAACATCAGAGAACTCACCACATACACTCTGTTCAAAAAACATCTAAAAAACTGGTTCATAACACATCAGGCATGTCAGCATTAATAAGAAAATGTATTATCACTCAAACCAACCGTGCTGACACTTGTGTCTCTATTGTGTTTATGTGTAGTATCCATTTTTTATTTTTATTTTTTATTTGTTTGTTTGTTTGTTTTTTCCTTAATGTCTGTATTGCATTAGTACACTGTATTTATCAATGGGATTTGAAGAGTTTTATCTGTTTTATTACTTTTTATATTTGTATTGTTGACTGTAATCTTCTTATTGTTGTTTTTTTAGGGAGACTATTTTAAGATCTGTCCAGGGACAACAGATGATAGCCTTTTGGCTAATTCTGGTGCATTTACAGCAATGTTGATTAATGTACATTGTCCCTGTCAAATAAACTAATAAAATAAAATAAAAATAAACAGGTGACGGTACGACAGTGCGGACAGCAGTGTGTTCGAGCAGACAAATATGTCGGGAATTCCTTCAAAATAAAAGGACTTCCTGTGACGGTTCGCAGTAAAACAAAAGTACTGTTAAACAAATAAGGTTGTTTACCTTTTTACATCTATTTACATCATCTATCATAAATCAAGTACTGTAAATAATGTAAGTAGTAAGTTTTAATCGCACTATAATTGATCATTTCTTTAGACTACCTTAAGTTTGAAACTAAACAACATGGATTTCTTATTCAAGTGTTTTAACCAAACATGTTACAACAATGCCATACTTAAATACAACTGTAAGATACTTTTAATTGAGCATTTTTATTTTCTCTTACTTTCCTATTGTATGTTTTACTTATATATTTTTATAGCTTTAGTTACTTTGCATATTCATATTAATTATATAAAATATTATGAATAATCTATGATGTAAAAGTGGATAAAGTGAAGATTTTATTCATCCTGTGGTGAAATTCACAAGTTACCTACCACGTCAAAGCTAACTCTTGTCCTCCCATCTCCAGCTAGCTAGCCGTGCTCCTGTCGGCTCGTTGGCTCATCCTTCTGTTTCTTCCAGTATCGGATCCTTCTGGGGTCAATGTCGAAATGTCTCGCATTCTCTGCTGTCACTAAATGAGACCCGTGTTACATCCAGTGTAGCTACTGCCATCTGTTGCCACCTGTATGTTACTACACACTACACTTGAGCTAGTAACGGCCGCATTGACTAAAATACCGGTATGACAATAATACTTTACATGAGTACCATAAATAACATGAATATATTATTGAAACTGTTAAATTAAATTGGTAGAAATGTACAATACAATGAACTCGAATGCATATTATATGAAAGGTACATAGGAGATGATCCACACTAATTTTTCCCAGGCCTTAATTTGAGGCCGGCCTTTATTTATCCATGTTGAGCACACCTCTGGCCACTATCAGAGGCCCGGCTTTTAATTGAGTACCGGTTTTTATTTTGTTGTTTATATGGCTTTAGGCTACCCTACACATTATTTTAGGCCCAATTTATATAGACCCCTGGTCTAAACCATCAAAGGTAGACTTGCCACGAACTAAGAGATTTTGAAACAAAGGTGTATGCCCTTGTAGAAGCCACAAGTCTGTATGATATCAACCTAGTTTTAAAAAAAATACATATTTCATTGGCAATGGTGGTGATGATGGAGAAGTACTACACTACCCACAATCCACATGCGTTAACAGCAACATCTCTGATTGGTGAAGCTCATTGTTACCCTGGAAATGTTTAATGCACCCGTGAACCCGTAAACGGCACCGCAAGCTAACCCTAACCCTTCTGCCAAAGTCTACAATTGTGTGTTGTTTGCCATTTTTGCTTTTTTTTTTTTTAAATTTAAAAAAAAATTAAAAATTAAGTTGTTTTTTTTGCCGATTGCAATGTTTTCACACATGGGAAATTACTTCTGGAAACAGAGCCGTTCCAAAAGTTGACGCTCTATAGCCCTTCACAGTTCACACTCTCAAGAACCAAATGGACCTCTACGTCTACCATATTTGAGACTCCATACCCATACTTATTGATAGAATCTATTTTTAACACTAACTTACAATTAAAATGTTGGTTGTCTGCCAAAAGGTTTTACCTTGGACAGAGCCAGCCAGGTGGTTTCCTTCTGCTTCCAGTCTTTATGCTAAGTTAAGCTAATTGCCTCCTGGCCTCCTTGCCTGAGAATTAGGGATGAGCGAGTACAGCATTATCTGTATCCGTATCTGTACTCTGACTGGGCGGGGCCTAACCCGGAAGTGGACAGAATTTAACCCGGAAGTGGGTCGGATTGTCTTTAAATGGGCGGGGGTTTAACCGGTATGTTATTTTAAGCATGCAATTGATATGGATTGATCAGAAATTGTTATATTTATTGCTGATTAGAAAACTATTTACATGACAGCATCGAGCTTCAGATCAATGGTGTTGTCATGGTAACAAACAGAAAATAAACAGAACAATGCAACAATGAATACAACACATGCGGTTGCAATTATGAAGTAAAATGTAATAAACAAGAGTTTTCATACTCCATATAACTTTCTTTTTTTAACTTTAAATTATTTTTATCATCAGTGTGATTTCTGTTTTTGGTTCTTTTTTATTTCCACACCAGGTATGTGTGTGTGTGTGTGTGTGTGTGTGTGTGTGTGTGTGTGTGTGTGTGTGTGTGAGTAAGAGAGAGACACAGAAAGAGAGAGAGGGGGCGGGGGCAGATGCTGTTTCTCAGATCTGCATTGACTTTAAGGAGCCAGCTGACAGTTAAAAAATATAAAATAAAAATCTCCGACGGCAGACGCAACGGGAGTCGCATTTAAACCAAGCAGCATGTCTGAATCCCCACGTTCACCAGAAATCTACTGGTTACTATGTAAGTACTACAAACCAAAGTTAAAAACAAACCTGAAGCTGAAGAAACCCTAAACGTTAACGGAAAACACCCACGGACCTGATTGACTGAGAGAGAGAGAGGGAGAGAGAGAGAGAGAGAGAGAGAGAGAGAGAGAGAGAGGAGAGGGAGCGCTGTTGTTCTGTGTGTGTGTGTGTGTGTGTGTGTGAGAGGAGCCTGTGTGTGTGTGTGTGTGTGTGGGGGGGGGGCGCTGTGACTATCACAGAACACAGCGCATCAGCTGAGGAGTTGTATTCAATCCGAGTACAGATATTGAATCGTATTACTCATATAATACTTGTACTCAGCAAAAGTGCTTTATCCGTACCGGATACTCGTTTCAGCTGAGTACTCGGCTCATCCCTACTGAGAATAGTATCTTCTTATCTAATTCTCAGCAAAGAAGATATGCATTAATTCCAAAAAAGCTATTTCTTTAATGGAAGATTAGCCTTAACTAGTATTTAAACAGTTAATAATGTGGCATCTACATGGTCCCTGAAAGGCCCTAAAGGGAAGTGATGGATCCCTTTTAATTGAGCTGCCAACATTCACAGAAAGACAAGATCATATCAGAGGGAGTCTTAAGACATCATAATCCGTAACTTTAAATAACGTCAGTCCTTATTATAACTACTGGTGCATCCAATGAGGGACCCTTAAACTTCCTGTGACAAACAAAAAAGGAAACATTCAGCTAGCTAACAGAAGTTTCCTTTTTCCTTTTTCATCAGAATCCAACAGAATTTTGAAGGAAGGTTTTAGGCCCTTTATTATGTGGCTGTCATTTTTCTAGTTTTAATTTTACTTCCAGGAAAGTAAAATAAATGTTTTCTAATGAGTCTCTTTGTGGTGTTCCCAACCCAAAAGAGTGAACAAAGATTTTGGAATATGGACAAAATTTAGCATATTTTACAAAAAGATCTTCACTTCACTGAGGCTGTTTGCCCCTGTAACGTGTTGCCAGGCACTGCAGCGTGCACAGTATTGTGCCAACCCTCCTACACACATCCATACACACACACACACACACACACACAGTCTTCAAATTCCAATTTTACCTCCCACAGAACGAGTAAGTCTTCTTCACTTTCTTAGTGAAAAGAATGAAGTTACTTGGTAATTACTTGATAGCAGTAAAAATGAAAAGTCACACTTTATTCTGATAGTCCTTTGCAAGTTCAGTGCATTACCATTACCTACTGACAATTCCTATCCATCACTTCAAAATATGGTACGACAGAGTGAAAAAAAGTCTTAAATTGACAGTGTACTAGGGTAGGTATGGGGTCAGGGTTAGGGCTAAGAAAACGAAAGAAAGGAAATAAACTGTATGACTAATCTGGAACAGTTAATACATGTACAATACAAACATAATCGGCAGGCTAGCAGATGTATTTTATTAAGAGCAGTGCTAAAATGATCAGTCAATTTACTGGTTGGTCAATTGATATAAAATGAAGTGTCAACATTTTGCTTAGCAGTTTGACTCATTTATCAAGCAACATTTAGAGTCTACAGCCATGCTAGCAGATCTAGAAGTATTTATTTAGGCAAAATAATGGCAGAAAAAACAAGGCACAACATTAACATTAAGCATTTTGATTGCTTTCTTAGATTGCTTTCTTATTTAGAGTATAAAATAGTTATTATTTGGTTTCATTTTCAAACAATAAATACTCTGAACCCTAGTTCATACATCAGGCCTTAATTGGAATCCCCGTACCCTGGCTTGTTTTACATGCAAAAACAAGTTCTAGATTTTTTTTTTTACTGTCAAATAGTATGTTAGGGAAGAAAGCTTACAGAAATACTGTCATGGATGCAATGCATGTGTGCGTCAGGGGCGGGTCTGCCCCCCCACCTGAAATATGATTGCCCCCCTGGTGCCCGCCCAATCTATTGGGCTAGGGTTCTGTCAGTCTGACAAATGTGATTTCCATTGGATCATACTACTGTCACTTTGCTGCCCGTTCTGTCAATCGCTGCCTTTCCATTTGGTAAATTTGGTAAATTTACTGTATATATACTTTAAATACACATTGTATGGCAACTATGTATTTGTTGAAATTCTGAGGCCAGTTTAGAAATAGAAACATATTAAACTCACTGTAGAGCACTTGCTGCTGTATGAAATAAATTGTGTATTGCACTTTTTCTGTTCTATTTCCTATTATCTGAAAAGTGTGTATGTACAAGGTTTTCAAAGTTTGAAGCAAGTTTATTGTATTTGTATTGCACTTTATTTATAAATCTTCCCAGCACTTGTCACATGACCAATTCATGTTTCCATGATGACTACCCATATTTCTTTGCCATAAGAGCCCATAGAAAATGTGTATTGTTTTTGGATACACACTATGTTGAAAATAAAAAACAAGTGAAATGAGTGTGATGTGTTTTATTTAGCAGAATTGCCTTGTGTTGTTCTATCCTATCCAATATGTCCTATATTTCAAAGCAGGTTTTCTATGTGTGTGTGTGTGTGTGTATAATTGTGCTGAGATGCCATGAACTACTACACTACTATTTCTAGTCATACTGTAGTTCCATTATCTTTATTGTGACTATTATTGCAAGTGTTCATCACACCCCCAACGGAACTGTCACACACTGCCTACCAAGAGCCTGGGTCTGTCCCAGGTTTCTCCTTTAAAGGAAGTATTTCCTCGCCACTGTCACACTAAATGCTTGCTCTTTGGGGAATTACTGTAATAGGTCTTTGTAAATTATAGAGTGTGGTCTATACCTACCTAATCTGTTAAAGGAACATGCTGACTTATTGGGACTTAAGCCTATTCACCGTATCCCCCAGAGTTAGATAAGTCAATACATGCCCTTCTCATCTCTGTGCGTGCTGTAACTCTGTCTGACGCCCCCAGCATTAGCTTAGCCTAGCAAAGATCCTGCAGGTAACTGATTCCAACTAGCTATTGCTTTCAATAAGTGACAAAATAACGCCAACATGTTCCTATTTACATGTTGTGATTTGCATAGTCACAGGGCGTACAAATAACAAGGTCACATGAGACACAGGCATATTCTAACCGCATACTAACTGGGAACTATATTCTCAGAAAGGCAAAGCACTGCTACTTCTTCTATTTGGGCGGAGTGATTTTCTTGCCGCACCTGAGAAGAAGAAGAGTAATAGAGTCAACAATTACTAGATAATATAATAAAAGCATAGTTTACAATCATGGGTGTTCGCTGCAACAATTAACAGGGGAGACCAGGTATTACCATGATGTTTCACAGAATTCCACTGAATCTATGGCTATGCTTGCTCTGGATATGGATCTACCTTCAAGAACTATCGTGTTTGCTCAGAACATTTCATTGAGGATTATTATTATGAAAAAGTGGAATTAGCCACACGGACCATGAAACGTGCTGAAGGATACGACCATCCCATCAATAGTACAGATCGGACAAAGTGGATCCCCTGCAGCTACAGTAAGTGTTCAATTCAATTCAATTCAATTTTATTTATAGTATCAATTCATAACAAGCATTATCTCGAGACACTTTAGAGATAGAGCAGGTCTAGACCACACTCCAGAATTTACAAGGACCCAACAGTTCTAGTAGTTTCCTACAGAGCAAGCAACAGTGCGACAGTGGCGAGGAAAAACTTCCTTTTAGGCAGAAACCTCGGACAGACCCAGGCTCTTGGTAGGAGGTGTCTGACGAGCGGTTGGGGTTACAATGAAGAGTGGCAATAACAGTCACAAAAAATAGTAGTTTGTAGTAGTTCATGGCATAGCAGGGAACTGTGCAGCGTTACAAGGCACAGCAGGACGTAGCAGGGCATTGCAGGACGTGTAGCGGGACCATGGCGACAGCTGCAACCATGATTTTGGGGCCTCTCTGATCCAAGGAAACATGCTGGGGGAAAAAGAACATAAGGACTCCGGGGAATGACTCCCCGGAGCTAGGTTAGTAACAAGCATTTCTGGGACATGGATGCACATAAATGGAAAGCTAGAAAGATAGAGGAGAGAAGAACTCAGTGTGTCAAAGGACGTCCCCCAGCAGTCTAAAACTATAGCAGCATAACTAAGAGAGACAGGTTAAAGAGAGGAGCCTGGCCAGGCCAAAACTCTCCCCAACCAGATCCCATCCCTCTGTCTAAAGGAGATGAGAGAGAGAGAGAGAGAGAGAGAGAGAGAGAGAGAGAGATCCATCCCTCTGTCTAGAGGAGGTGGATGAGAGAGAGAGACAGAGAGATCCATCCCTCTGTCTAGAGGAGGTGGATAAGAGAGAGAGAGAGAGAGAAATAATTCAATTGTATTTATATAGTGCTTAATCACAACAACAGTTATCTTTGCCCATAGCAGCGTAACTAAGGGATGGTTCAGGATTCTCCTGAGCTAGCCCTAACTATAAGCTTTATCAAAGAGGAAAGTCTTAAGTCTACTCTTAAATGTGGGGATGGTGTCTGCCTCCTGAACCCAAACTGGAACCTGGTTCCACAGGAGAGGAGCCTGATAGCTGAACGCTCTGGCCCCCATTCCACTTTTAGAGATTCTAGGAACCACAAGTAACCCTGCATTCTGGGAGCGTAGTGCTCTTGTAGGGTTGTAAGGTACTATGAGCTCTTTAAGATAAGATGGTGATAGACCATGAAGAGCTTTATAGGTGAGAAGAAGGATTTTAAATTCTATTCTGGATTTTACAGGAAGCCAATGCAGAGAAGCTAAAACAGGAGAGATGTGATCTCTTTTCCTGGTTCCTGTCAGAACACGTGCTGCAGAATTCTGGATCACCTGAAGAGTCTTTATGGACTTTTTGAGCAGACTGATGCAGAATTGCAGTAATCCAGCCTAGAAGTAACAAATGCATGGACTAATTTTTCTGCATCATTTTCAGACAGGATATTCCTGATTTTTGCAATATTACGTAAGTGAAAAAAGGCGGTCCGTGAAATTTGCTTTATGTGAGAATTAAAGGACATGTCCTGATCAAAGATAACACCAAGATTCCTCACAGTGGTGCTGGAGGCCAGGGTGATGCCATCCATAGTAACTATCTCTTTGGATAATGCGTCACGGAGGTGCTTGGGCCCCAGAACAATAACTTCAGTTTTATCTGAGTTTAACATTAGAAAATTACAGGTCATCCAGGTTTTAATATCCTGAAGGCACATTTGAAGTTTAGCTAACTGATTAGTTTCATCATTGATTGATAGATATAATTGAGTATCATCTGCATAACAATGAAAGTTTATGGAGTGTTTCCTGATAATATCGCCTAAAGGAAGCATATATAGAGTGAACAGGATTGGACCGAGCACAGATCCTTGTGGGACTCCATAACTAACTTTGGCGTGCACTGAGGATTCATCGCTAACATGAACAAACTGAGATTGATCTGATAAATAAGACTTAAACCAGCTTAGAGCAGTTCCTTTAATGCAGATTAAATGTTCCAATCTCTGTAATAAGATAAGATATGATGGTCAATGGTATCGAATGCAGCACTAAGATCTAATAACACCAGTACAGAGATAAGTCCTTTGTCTGATGCAATTAGGAGGTCATTAGTAATTTTCACAAGTGCTGTTTCTGTGCTATGATTAACTCTAAATCCTGACTGAAAATCCTCAAATAAGCTGTTGCTATGCAGGAAGTCACACAGATGTTTGGTGACTACTTTCTCAAGAATCTTAGAAAGAAATGGAAGGTTGGATATAGGTCTATAGTTGGCTAAAACATCTGGATCAAGGTTGGGCTTTTTCAGAAGAGGTTTAATTACAGCTACTTTAAAGTGCTGTGGTACATAGCCTATTAATAAAGACAGATTGGTTATATCTAGTAGAGAAGTGTTGACTAAGGGTAAAACTTCTTTAAGTAGCCTAGTTGGGATGGGGTCTAAGAGGCAGGTTGATGGTTTAGATGAAGAAATAATTGAATTAAATTGATAAAGATCAAGTGGAGCAAAGCAGTCTAAACATACATCTGGTTTTACATCTGTTTCTAAGGTTCCTGAGTTTAGAGATAAGTCAGATAAAGGCAGGTCTTGAATTTTGCTTCTAATAGTTATAATTTTATCATTGAAGAATCTCATGAAGTCGTTACTACTAAGAGCTATGGGGATACTTGGCTCAGTAGAGCTGTGACCTTCCGTTAGCCTGGCTACGGTGCTGAAAAGAAACCTGGGGTTGTTCCTATTTTCCTCTATTAATGATGAGTAGTACGCTGCTCTGGCATTATGGAGGGCCTTCCTATACGTTTTAAGACTATCTTGCCAAATTAAACGAGAATTTTCTAGTTTGGTGGAATGCCAAATTTTTTCTAGTTTCCGCGATATTTGCTTTAATTTGAGAGTTTCAGTGTTATACCATTGAGCTAACCGTCTTTGTTTAATTATCTTCTTTTTTAGAGGGGCAACAGAGTCAAGTGTCATTCGCAGCGAGCCTGCTGCACTATCAACAAAGTGATCGATTTGGGAGGGACTGAAATTTAGGAGTCCTCCGTTACTTTGTGACTTGGTAATGAATTAAAAGCTGATGGAATCACATCCTTAAATTTAGCTATAGCACTATCAGATAGACATCTTGTATAGAAGTTTTTGCCTAATGGCGTGTAGTTCAACAGTATAAACTCAAAAGTTATCAAACAGTGGTCTGATGGAAAGGGATTCTGTGGGAACACTATTATATGTTCAATTTCAACACCATATACCAGAACAAGATCGAGGGTGTGGCTAAAACGGTGAGTCGGTTTATGAACACTTTGAGAGAAGCCAATAGAATCTAATAGAGAGATAAACGCAGTACTAAGGCTATCATTCTCATCGTCCACATGGATATTAAAATCCCCTACAATAAGAACTTTGTCCGTTTTTAGCACTAAATTTGACAAAAACTCTGCAAATTCAGATAAGAATTCAGAGTATGGACCAGGTGCTCGGTACACTATAACAAACTGGTTGCAGTGATTTCCAACTTGGATGTGAAAGACTAAGAACAAGACTTTCAAATGAGTTATAATTCAGTTTAGGTTTAGAGCTGATTATTAGACTAGAATCAAAGATAGCTGCCACTCCACCTCCTCGGCCTGTGCCTCGAGGAATGTGAGTATTAATGTGACTGGGGGGGTGGATTCATTTAGACTAACATATTCTCCATCACCCAGCCAGGTTTCAGTAAGACAAAATAAATCAATATTAGAATCTGATATTAATTCATTTACTAGTACACCTTTCGAAGAGAGAGATCTGATGTTTAAGAGTCCACATTTAATTCTCCTATTCTTTTGCACTATTGCACTTGTAGTTTTAATTGTTATGATGTTTTCATGCACAGCTCCTCTTCTGTTTACCTTTGATTTAAATAATTTTAATGGTCGGGGGGCAGACACCGTCACTATGGGGTTTTTACTAGGTAACCCCTGGAATGGAGGAGCAGAGAAGTGTATCAGACTACAACTCTGCCTCCTGGTCCCCACTCTGGATTGTCAAGGATTAGGTCCACTAATAAACTCGTCAAGATTTCTAGAAATGAAAGCTGCTCCATCCCAAGTGGGATGAATGCCGTCCCTCCGAATCAGACCAGGTCTTCCCCAGAAAGACTGCCAGTGATCCACAAAGCCCGCATCATTATCTGGACACCACTTTGATAGCCAGCGGCGAAATGATGACATGCGGCTGTACATGTCATCACTAGTTAGAGGCTAAGCTAAAGTACGGTAGCGTTAGCTACCAAGCGTTAAAACAGCTGTTATTTAACGAAAGTCGCTTAAAAATGAAAAGATCTGTGAGTGCTTAGGCAGAACTACTGAGTGCTTAGGCAGAACTACTATAAGAATAACTGTTTAGTGGACAGTTAGCTGCTGTAATAGCAAGCAAATCTAACAAACTGAACTGGTATTTAGTGAGCAGCAACACACAAGCACTAGAAACAGAAATGAGTCAGGTACGCTTACCGTAGGTACGTCAGAGTTTCCGTCCATTCGTTATGTTTTCAGAGGACTAACTACTGTAACAGTGGTAATGTTAGTAACACTATTACATGAATAGGGTGGTCACTACTATTGATGTTGTTCTCAGACTACATTTATCCCCTATAATGTTACTGTGTTGTAACAAATGAGCTTTTTCACCCCAGAATAAAATGAGCGGTGCTAGAGCTAACGCTCATGACTGTAGCCTTTACCTTGCTAATTAATTGGATTTCACATATACCACCAGTCTGTAATAGATAGATAGATAGATAGATAGATAGATATTTATTGATAAGAAAAATGGGAAATTACGGTGTTACAACAGCACACGTAAATCAGTCGCACAACACAGAATATAATATAAATGAGATACTAGGAAAAATATACATACATACAATATACATGAAATAATATAATAGGAATAAAATAAAATAAAAAAATATTTGAATACAGGATGGGAAAACCAAAATGTGCAAATGCTTAAATAATATGCTAAAATGTATGCTAAATGTAAATAAACCAATTGTGCAGTATCCACTTAGTGCAGTAGTGTGGTGTCTTATCTAGCACCAAGGGATGACATATTAAAAAGTGTTATTGCTTGTGGTAGGAAGGATTTTCGGTAGCGGTCAGTGCGTCATCGAAGCTGTTGGAGTCTCTTTGAGAAGGAGCTCCTCTGTTGGACCAGTGTCTGTTGATCCTCCAGTTCAGCCTGCTGTCGATGTTGACACCCAGGTATCTGTACTCCTCCACCACATCCACGTCACTTCCCAGGATGCAAAGGGGCTGCGGAGCCGTTCCCTTCCTCCTGAAGTCGATCACCATCTCTCTGGTCTTATCCACGTTCAGCAGCAGGTGATTCTTACCAGACCCCTCCACAAAGTCATCCACCAGTGCCCTGTACTCTCCCTTCTGTCCATCCCTTATACACCCAACAACTGCAGAGTCATCAGAAAACGTCTGTAGGTGACATGACTCTGAGTTGTACTGGAAAACTGTGGTGTATAATTTGAATAGAAAAGGAGACAGCACAGTCCCCTGTGGGGCCCCCATACCACTCACCACCACATCAGACAGAACACGGTCCAGGCGGACAAACTGTGGTCTGTCTGTCAGGTAGTCAGTGATCCAGGAGACTATAGACGCACCGACACCCATTACCCGCAGCTTCTCACCTAGTAGCAGTGGCTGGAAGGTGTTGAATGCACTGTAGAAATCAAAAAATGTAATTCTCACAGTGCCGCCACCGCCATCCAGGTGCAAATAAGCTCGCTGCAGAAGATAAATGACAGCGTCGTCCACTTCCAGACAAGGCTGGTAGGCAAACAGTAGAGGGTCCAGAGAAGAACTCACCTGTGGCCTCAGGTAGGCCAAGACCAGCCTCTCCAGCACCTTCATCACATGGGATGTGAGAGCCACTGGGTAGTCCTTAAGGCCAGATGGAGTCAACTTCTTGGGGACCGGGACAAGGCAGGACGTCTTCCACAGCAGCGGCACCCTCTGCAGGCTCAGGTTGAAGAGGTACTGGAGAACACCAGACAGCTGATTGTCGCAGGTCTTCAGAACCCTGGGGCTGATGCCGTCCGGGCCAGCAGCCTTACGCTGGTGAAGCTTCTCCAGCTGTCTCCTCACCTGGCTAGGTGTGAATGTGAAGCAGGGGGGGGGTGCTTGAAGTGTCAGTGGGCCGGGGGAAATGTGCTGGCGGTGGGGGGAGTGGGCTGACTGCAGGAGGGCTGACCTCAGAGGAGTGAGGAGGGAGGCGTGGGAACAAATAGGGCGGGGGGGAGGCAATGAGGGGGGGTAGTGGAGTGGTAGAAGAGGCAGGGGATGGCTGTGAGCTAAACCTATTGTTGGAACAGTTTAGCTCATTTGCTCTCTCCTGGCTGCCTGGTGTTTGTCCTCTTCTACCCCCACACCCAGTGATCTCTTTCATCCCTGTCCACACCTCCCTCATGTTGTTCTGCTGGAGACATTCTCCAGCTTCCTCCTGTAGGTGTTTTTACACTCCTTCAGTTTATCCCGCAGTCTATGCTGTCCCATGACCTGAAAGCTTTCTTCTTCTCCTTCAGAAGGACTTTCAGGTCACTGGTGATCCATGGCTTATGGTTGGGAAAACAGGGAGGGCATGGTGGTGTTCTTACAGAACTTGATGTATTCTGTGATACAGTCAACCATGTTATTGATGTCCTCCCCATGTGGCTCACAGAGCACGCCCCAGTCTCTAGACTCCAAGCAGTCCTGCAGTGCCTCCTCAGCCTCCTGAGTCCACACAGTCCTTATGTGGACAGGCTGTCGCTAGACACGAGGAACATACATAGGAGACAGAAGGCGTTGGGCTGCTGCGTCTGGAGTTGTGAGACCGTGGTGTGAATGACGTCAGCAGCTGCCTCCGCATCAGCAGATGGTGGAATGTAGACATCAATCATTATGGCGGACGTAAACTCCTTCGGTAGATAGTACGGACAAAATCCCACAGCCAGCAGTTCAATGTCTGGGCTACAGAAACGTTCCTTCACATTCACATGTCCCGGGTTGCACCATTTTTCACTCACCTACAGTGCAACCCCCCCTCCATTCTTCTTACCGCTTTCTATAACATTCCTGTCCGCCCGAACGGTCAAAAAGCCGGGTACCGCCACACCATAGTTTGGGATGTGCGAGTGCAGCCATGTCTCGCTAAAACACAGTAAGCTGCACTCGCGGAACTCGCTCTGGGTTCTGATGAGCGCTGCTAGTTTGTTCGTCTTATTCCCCAGAGACCCTGCATTCCCCATAATGATCGCTGGGATGGCAGGTTTATGTTTTCTTCTTTTTTCCTTACGTTTTATTCCTCCTCTGCAACCCCGGCGTCTCCTTTGTAGTTCCTTCGGGATTTCAGGTTTGGCGCCCGACAGCAACAAGTCCACACAGCGCTATCAGCTGATCGCATGCGTAAACAATAGTCCCGTAGCCTTGTGCGTAACATGCAGTTACAATATACGACCAAAGTAAGAATAAAACTAAAAGAAAACTTCCGAAATGTACAGGCCCCATCATCAACACAGATGTACAACACTTAAAGACTAAAAATAAATAAAAATAAAGTGACTAAAAACACACAAAATACACATAAAATCAGGAGCTGCTGCAACAGGCTGCCGCACAACACAGCGCCATTTTGCCATTTTGTAATCGTTCTGATTCTCCCCTCAACATCAGTCTGTTCGGCATTTTGTGCATCAGCTTCCAAAATTTGTAACTCCTCGTCTGTATATTCCGACTTAAATATGTATTTTCTAGATCTTGGTTTGATACTAAGTAAAATCCTCTGACAATTCCTCAAAGTCAGCCATGATCACCAGTGTTGTTCACTACTAGCTACCTATTCACATTAGTTTTGTTGACAGAAGTAACTGTGCTTTTCGCTGTTGCGCTAATCGCTCTTTCTTTAACTGTTTATGTAATCACTCTGCCCAAGTAGCAATGCTTCGCCTTACTGAGAATATAGTTCCCAGTTAGAATGCGGTTAGAATATGGAAATGGAAATGGAAGAACAGAAGAAAAAGATGAACTGAGATGACGGAGCCTGTAATGGATGTATTAAGAGAACTGGATACAGCATTTGGCGCGAAGCACCGTTTGTTCCAATCAGAGCTGCTAAAAAGCGCATAAATGTGAATGTGCTGCATTTATATAGCGCTTTTCTAGTCTTAACGACTACTCAAAGCGCTTTTACATCATACAGGATACATTCACCATTCACACACTGTGGTCGAGGCTGCCGTACAAGGTGCCACCTGCTCATCAGATAAACACTCACACACATTCACATTCGGGGGAAACTCGGGGTTCAGTGTCTTGCCCAAGGACACTTCGACATGGGACTGCAGGGCCAGGGATTGAACCACCAACCTTCCAATTGGCAGGCAACCGCTCTACCGCTGAGCCACAGCCGCCCCTTACAGTCATGGACCTCGAAACACCCAGATCTTCCACGTTGACTGGCCCATGACCTCACAATGGACATGCGCACTAGCGTCAGGCCTTTTATTTGTGTTCTTGTAGAAACCCTTTGTGTTCTCGTAGCAACCCTAGCAACACCGCATGCTCATGAGCTTCTCTCTTGTGTTTCTTACAAGTATACTTGGCAACGTCATAAACTTGTTGTTTCATTGTCTAAAATATTCAAAAACGTTTATTCAAGTTAAACGTTGTGTTTTAGTTATTCCTGATTTACATGCTATCTAAATAAATGATGGATATATTTAGACAACCTAGGAGATGTAATTATGTAATATGTTGTATACTAGCCAGAGCTTACTATTAAGGTTAGCTTGCAGTTTTGTGAAGACAGCTTCATCCACGTTACAGCCTTTACAGCATACAACCCTCAGATGTATCATAAGATAATACACATGATGAATTACAGCCATTATATTCATTATTACAGCCACAGGAACTCAGGAGAACCGAGATGTGCGCCTGCAGTGCAGGGCAATGTGGGCACAGGCCTGAGGGTCTACTCGCGTTCATCATGCCTAGTTTAATAACTCTGGATTCGGCTATTAGTGAATGTTAAAACAATAAAATAAAACATGACAGGATAAACAAGGACATATTAAGTGTTCAGACTGGTAAGTTGATGTACCCCCCAAAAAAAGTATCCAGTGAAATAAAGAAGTTTTTTTCACCATGCAAAGTCTATGGGAACAGTCTTTTGGGCCAGAGGTTTGTCAGACGTTGCAGTTCCAAAGGTTGGCCCATGGTTGCTTTATGACAAGGCACTGATCCTGGGGGGTTGGGGCTTGACCTGTCCCATAAACACACATGGTCCTTGCTAGCTTAACAGCTTTAGCTAACATCTGTGCAGTCAATACATTGGCTGTTTGGAGGAATAAAAGACACACTGCACAAACACTGAAACAGAAGCTCCATAATTCTTTTAGCAGTATATGCAGTTTCAGTCACTACAACTCTAGTCTGGATCAACAGAAGCACATTGAGGGGCGACCTCTAGCTCACCCAGTAACAGCGTGCTCCCCATGTAGGCTGAGTCCTTTGCAGCAGCCTGGGTTTGAGTCCAACCTGCCGCCCTTTTCTGCGTGCCATCTCCCACCTTTCCTGTCTATCCACTGTTACTATCAAATAAAGGGAAAAGCCCGCCAAAAATAATCTCTGAGCAAGCAAGCTAACATTATATGCTGTATGTAAGTATTGGTGAAAATTTGAACAATAATGCTGGCCTGCTTGGATCATTGGAATGATTGTAAAGATTTACAAAGAATAGGTTAACGCCTATTGAACTAGGACCGATTGGCGAAGGTTTGTTCTGGACGAAGTACACGTGGTGATACCCTGGCAAGAGCAAATGACCATGTATCCAGCAAATCTAAATAGCTAATTTTACTGTATGTGAAAAAAATAACTTTAACATTTAATATTTTATTTGTCGTTTTCTTTCTTCTTCTTTCATTGTTTTCTTCACTCAGATTTTTATCTTTTTGGTAACTCTAAGTAGCATGAGCGAGTCATCTTACTATGTGACTGACCCGTCTGTAAATATGAAGAAGGGTGTAGGTTTGGTTTCGGGAACTGTTCTTCAAAAAAAGATGACAAAAAACATGTGAATTTTAATGTTTTCAAACATATAGAAATGCTGTGTATATTGCTCTATTATTAATACTCTAACATTACTTAGAATCATATTTTGTTTTTACTTCATGACAGACAAGTATTGTATGTGCTTCTTCTCTAAAAAAGTTCACTGCTGTTTACTGTCCTAACATATATGAACAGTTATGATGTATTATCATACTGTAGAAAAAAGTAAAATGCATGTCACTCCCTGCATTTTTTACAAGTTATTTCTGTGAGCACAAGATAATCATTTAAGGTAACACCCTTGAATACAAAAGCTTTAAAAAAGAGACCTAAAATATTTTCACTATTTTCAGTTCAACATTGAAAAGATCTCTTTGGAAAAATGAGGATGATAAAAATATGGCAAATAACGTCTTTTTCTGCATGTCGAAACACACACTTTTCCACATTAGAATTTAAATAATCACTACGTCAATAAAACTGTGGCTATACAGAGTGTATTTCTAAGGGCTTGAACACATGAATATGATATGGTACATAGGACAATATTTGCAAACTGAAATTAGATAAAAGGTGAGTTAATGTTTGTTCTGCTTCGGTTCTCGCTTTAATTAAAATGCAGAGGCAGTCAAATAGCCATATGCATATACTACCAGTTTAATCTGTGTGGATAAATTGATTCTACACACTTAAGTGTACTCCAGCACTGTACATTTGTTAACATCTAACTAAAGCAAGGCAGAGAATATATTTTTCTTTATACAGTTACATATTATCTTTCTAAAGAGAAAGCAACAGTGAAAGCATCATCATATAGAGAAACAAACAAACATTTAAAAAACAATAATGCCAAAAACACCAAAAATTAATTGTAGGAGGTGTTTTGATCATGTAAAGAGTGGTACAATGTTTGGAGATGTTTGGGATGCTGGAGAATGGCAGCTGGACAACGGCACAGTCATTTGAACTGAAATGCAGAGACAGTCAAGTGGCCATGTTCAAATGCATTAGCTAAGAGGCCTCTTGATCACATGTAGAAGGTTAAGAGCTTTGTGAACGAGTGTCAAACTAAGTTTTACAAAACAAGTGCAGGGCGAGGTGTCAATGCCTCAGAGTGCAACAAAATAAAATCTGTATTGTGTTACTGGATGATATTGCAAACAATAATCGTCATGGCGAGCCAAACCACAAGATCTGAACTCCATTGAAAACATCTGGTCACAAGCCATCAATCAAAGCTGAACTGCTTGAATTTCTGCACAGCAATGTGAAAGACTGGTGGAGAGCACGCCAAAATGGATTAACGAATGGTAATGAATGAGACTCCCGCCACTAAAGACAAAGAAAACATCTGCTATACCCAGCTCTCAGTGGAACCAGCTGTAGCAGCTTTGCTTTCACCATCCTGGGCATAGAGGGCACCTCCAGTAGGAACTGTAAGACGATGGATGCCTTGTTGGCTAAAATGTCTGCCCAGGTGCAGGTAGATAACACAGGGGCTACCCTCTCGCTATGTGGGTGTGGAAACTACACTTGTACTGATTATTGACTTGGCAGTGACATAGGAGACATGTTGTGTTCAGTAGTTTCCTTGGTTAATCCATTGAAAGGGTCATTGGTCGGGTCATAACTTGTAGTGGTGAATTGGGGGGTGAAAAAGTACATAATTGATGAAGAAAATGCCGCAGCAGCCGCGGCTTTGATTCCAACCTGCGGCCCTTTGCTGCATGTCATTTCCCCTCTCTCTCCCCCTTTTCATGTCAAAGCTGTCCTCTTAAATAAAGGCCTAAAATGCCCAAAAAATAATCTTAAAAATAAACATTGTGTTTAAAATTTGCAAAGAAACGGGTGGATGAAATGAAAAAGTTATAAAATCGTACTCTTATTTTAACTTTCACCTCTGACTTAAACCCATGCAGCGGCAGAACAAAATGAAATTTCCATATCATATGAGACACATCCTAAAATATGACGTGATTGCAGAGCTACTTTACAGGCCAAGGCACAAAAATGTCAATGTCAACTCCAAAACACGAATCACATCTCAAACTGTAAATACATTGGAAAAAATGAAGGAAAGCCTGGAATAAAAATACTTAATACCTTTGCATAATAAATGTATGTTAATTTCTTTAGCTCTCCCCAAATGATTATGCCCGACGTAATATTATCCTAAGCTGTAGAGATTTATGTTTGTATTTGTGTGTGGTTCATGTTTTTAATTTATTGTTTTGGTACCCAAAATACTAATTACTTAGTATCGGCTCGTTTTTAATCTGTTTGGGAGGCAAGGGAGGAGTTTTAATTTTTCTGGGGCAACGCAAGCACAGATACACTGATACACTATGATGTAGTGCATACACACATAGAAGCACACTCAGTGTTTACCTGATGCAGTATTTTTTAATTTCCCTCCCACCAGCGTGTTGTCACTGATGTTTGAAATAAATGAATTTATCGCCCCCTCATTCAAATACAAGGACACAAAATCCACTTTTTTTCTGAGGCAAGCTCTCTTTTCTCTCTCTCACTCATTCACTCACATTATGGAGGTAATGCGAGGGGTCTGTAATTTCCTGTATTTCTGTCACATGGGTTAGACCACTGCCATGTCCCCTAGAACAGAGATCTTCAACAGGAGTTTTTTTCAAAAGTTAAAAATGTCTTATCATGAATCAAACATTAATAGCAAATATAAATATTATATTAATATAATAGGTATATTCACATCACAAAAATAGAGCATAAAATATATATTCACATACAAACAAACATATACAGATAATATGCTTAACAATTAAGATAACAATAATAAATACAAAATAAATAAAATTCCAAATGTAACCCACCCACCCCCTGGATCCAGATCTCCAAATCTCAGTTAGATATTACACCTGAAGCCCACGGAAGACAGTTAACAGTGAATGCCAAGCCTCTATTGCAGACACTTTGCTCCGTGGACTCTAGCCATTGACAACTCCAAAGAAACAATATCCAAACATGTTAATACCCAAGCTTGGAAAGTTTCCAGCGTGTGGCAACTCGTTTTTTTGTAGCCGTTAGTCCAGCCAGCACTGCTCCTCTCTTATTCAAACCCAGCGTTGACAAATCATTCAAAATCAGTGTAACAGGCAAACATAATCTTAAGAAAACCAGAGAGGTTAAAGGCAACCAAAATTCTTCCAATATTCAGCCACTGGGGTAAACTCCCAAAACATGTGAAAATAACTTCCAATCACTTTGGAGGAATCGAAAGTACACGTAAGATAATCAATAACCTTCATGCAGCAAAAACCAGTAGAATTGATACAAAACCCCTTTCTACTCCCAGCAGAGTGAAACATTTTTTTTAAATGGATGTGGTGTGAGAGGGGCCTGTAAAGGGGCACCATTGCTTTTTAAAGTCAATCTCAGCTGCAAATAAAAGAAAATGTAGGTACATGGTATACCATGCATAAAGGTCCCATGACATGGTGCTCTTTGGTTTGGTTTTTATATAGGCCTTGGTGGTCCCCTAATACTGTAATACTGTGGTACCCACAAGGTGGAGGCTGGGGGTGTGGCCTTGACCAACTGCCATTTTGTTTGTTTGAAAGCCACGATGTCTCTCTCTCATGGGTGGGCTAAATTCTCTGGGCGGGCAAAGAAGAGAAAGGGGAGGCAACCAAGATTCCAGATTGGCCCATCTGAGCCTTCATTTTCTCAAAAGGCAGATCAGGATACCTAAGGCTCAGTCATTTCTAGCCACCCAGGGACAATAGGCTGGGGGATTGTTAAAGTAATATCTTTAACAATCTGGGTTGAGGTGATGGCGATGAGGTGAACAGCCGGGGTATACACTCACCTAAAGGATTATTAGGAACACCTGTTCAATTTCTCATTAATGCAATTATTGCTTCAATGAATTTAGGGGTGTGGTCCTGGTCAAGACAATCTCCTGAACTCCAAACTGAATGTCAGAATGGGAAAGAAAGGTGATTTAAGCAATTTTGAGCGTGGCATGGTTGTTGGTGCCAGACGGGCCGGTCTGAGTATTTCACAATCTGCTCAGTTACTGGGATTTTACCGCACAACCATTTCTAGGGTTTACAAAGAATGGTGTGAAAAGGGAAAAACATCCAGTATGCGGCAGTCCTGTGGGCGAAAATGCCTTGTTGATGCTAGAGGTCAGAGGAGAATGGGCCAACTGATTCAAGCTGATAGAAGAGCAACTTTGACTGAAATAACCACTCGTTACAACCGAGGTATGTAGCAAAGCATTTGTGAAGCCACAACACGCACAACCTTGAGGCGGATGGGCTACAACAGCAGAAGACCCCCCCCGGGTACCACTCATCTCCACTACAAATAGGAAAAAGAGGCCACAATTGGCAAGAGCTTACCAAAATTGGACAGTTGAAGTCTGGAAAAATTTTGCCTGTTCTGATGAATCTCGATCTCTGTTCAGACATTCAGATGGTAGAGTCAGAATTTGGCGTAAACAGAATGAGAACATGGATCCATCATGCCTTGTTACCACTGTGCAGGCTGGTGGTGGTGGTGTAATGGTGTGGGGGATGTTTTCTTGGCACACTTTAGGCCCCTTAGTGCCAATTGGGCATCGTTTAAATGCCACGGCCTACCTGAGCATTGTTTCTGACCATGTCCATCCCTTTATGGCCACCATGTACCCATCCTCTGATAGCAGGATAATGCACCATGTCACAAAGTTTGAATCATTTAAAATGGGTTTCTTGAACATGACAATGAGTTCACTGTACTAAAATGCACCCCCAGTCACCAGATCTCAACCCAATAGAGCATTTTTGGGATGTGGTGGAATGGGACCTTCGTGCCCTGGATGTGCATCCCACAAATCTCCATCAACTGCAAGATGCTATCCTATCATCATGGGCCAACATTTCTAAAGAATGCCTTCAGCACCTTGTTGAATCAATGCCACATAGAATTAAGGCAGTTCTGAAGGCAAAAGGGCGTCAAACACAGTATTAGTATGGTGTTCCTAATAATCCTATAAGTGAGTGTATATACAGGAAAGGTGAGTAGTGGAATGAGCTGCAACTGTGTGAGAGTGAATGGCCACGCCCCTTGACCCAGATCCTCAAGCCACAGCAGGGGCCTATTGCACGAAAGTAGAATAAAGATATCCAGGATAAATGAAAAAGCGCAGCTTGACTTAGTGTGATCCGCTCATCGCGGCTTAATCGGTTGCAAGTTTGCCAAGCCAGGATGAACAGGTGAAGCTATGTCAAGCCAGGTGTAGATAGTTGGGATAAGTGCACGTTCACGGCTTTCTTAAATAGACCACGGTATCGGTCACAGATTTACTGATGCTGAGATGGAGTAAACACGTAAGGTTGCCTGTCCCTGCTCTGACATTGTGGGGAATCAAACCACCAATGATTAATTCACAAGGCTACTACGTCAGTCTTTGTTCAATCACAACCTCAAATTTTTTGTATGCTAACACACATTGGACAAAACTAGTTCATACAGTCAGTAGAACAAAAGTGTTTATGGACCAAACTGTGAATCATTTTCATGCTTTCTGACTGAAAATTGTTGCTTGTGTTTTAGTCCAACAAGTTTATTGTGAAACATGTATGTTTATATGTTTTGGTAATTTGAGTGAGTTTTTGGAGGTAAGAGCAACTGTTTTGTCAAGATGCATGTTGATCATGCAGACTGTATGAAGAGTTTTGAAAAAGTTTTCCTGATGCCTTTAAGCAATTGAAGAAAAAACTGTAAAGCAAGCATGAAAAGTGTCTAGGCTGTTATATACAGCATACCATATTGTAGGTGGGAGATTTGAGCCTTGACCATGCAGAACGGTTCTCACTACACCTTTCAAGCAGCTCTGTTTGTGGAGTAGAGTTGTTTTTTGTCATCACTGATATTCTGTACTGATGTGTACTTCACTGCAACTTGAATGCTAAGACTAAAATACGGGGATGTTCATGGTTTTAACTGACCCTTCATAACTGCGCTCAGAGCAGCTGGGTTGTGCATTGTAACATTAAAAAACATATTGGCCCTTGTTTATAAAACGTGCGTACGACCTAAAACAGGCGTATGGCGGGTTTACGGCCATTCCTACGCATAGCTCGGCATTTATCAAATTGAACATGAGCGTAGGCTGCATTAAAAGCTCAAGTCTGAACGCAAGTTTTTGAGTGTGGACTTGCGGTGAAGCATATAATTAGTTTTTTTAATTATTATGTTTTGGGGGTTTTCCACCTTTAACGGACTGGACAGCTAGGTGAGAAAGAGGGGGAAGACATGCAGTAAATTGTCACAGGTCGGACTTGAACCCCAGACCATTGCGTCGAGGCATAAACCTCTAAGTAGATGTGCACCTGCTCTACCAACCAACCAATCAAGCAAGCCACACAGTTTAACGGGAGAAGGAGAAGTCATCAGTTGATCACTTATCGGCAATAGCAGATCGGGCTCTTTTAGAAGAACTCTATGAGCCGAGCAACAGTGCACGCACACGGGCCACGGTGGAGCGCTTTATCGGATTGATTAAGGGCAGATGGCTCTGTCTTTCATCAGCGGTGGGGGACCCTACTATACATGCCAGAAAAAGTCTGCAACATTGTTTTAGCCTCTGGGTTCTGCAAAATATTGCGCAGGGTGCCATTAATGTAGTGCCGGAGTAAGCTGACCCGATGCCCAGAGAGCAGTGTCCAGCACAGCACCAACTGGGGCTACATGAAGGAGACAAGATATGCATGACGATGCACAACATTTTAATTTATTCTATGTGTTGTTGATCAGGCGCCCAGATAGCTCAGTTGGTAGAGTGGGCGTCTGTATATAGAGGTTTACTCCTCAATGCAGCAGGTCCAGGTTCCGCCCTGACCTGTGGCCTATTTCTGCATGTCACTCCTTCTTTCCTCTTTCATGTCTTCAACTGCTGAAAATAAAGGCTGAAAATGCCCAAAAGATAACCTTTAAAAAAATGTGTTGTTAATGACCAAAAGTAAGAGATTTCTTTCTGCCGTTGACCGACAGGAGACAGGGTCTGGGTGGTGGTCCAGCACAAGGGGGGAGGAGGACACACACTCTCCCTCACAGCTTACTGTTGCCTGGCTCTGACTCAATAAAAAAAACATGTAAAATAAAAGACACTGCAAAAACTCTGCTACTGTGTTTATTTAAATATATGTACACCTACATGTAGGCCTAAGAGATTGCAATATAACCCTGTATATATTACTATTAGGACTATATCATACATACGTATGTCAACGATGTATAAATTAAATAAACTTCAGCAGGAGTCCAATTTACTACGGCAACACTTTTGACCGCATCAGTGATCTCTTTCCATTTGACATTCTTTGTACAGCCTTCAATACTAGTTTTTAGGCTGCCAAATAGTACAGTTTACTGCAAATTAAACTGATATCAGGGTTTTAATCTCCACCTCTGAAAAGTGCCGTTTCTTACGTCTTGCTATGTCGTAAATAGTAGGGACGAGGCCTCAAAACCGAGAATAAATGGGGCGTGAAATTTAAATTGTTTCCAGCCGGTGGATTTATCAATGTACGTCCATTCTTATGCTCTGAGTGGTATGATACGAACATATCATGAATCACACGTCAAGCCTGTCTTTAAATGATTTCTGCGCTCATATCTGCGTTGGTTTCTACGTTAGGTTGATAAATGAGGGCCTTTGTGTTTGCACATTTCATTGGCAAGCAGCAATGTTTTTTTCTCACAACAGACTAGGCATTGCTTATCTGATGGCAAGTTTAAAAGAGCTTGTTTAATTCAAAAGATGATTGACAGCTAATGCTTTCACTCAGACATCGTCATGAAACCTTCCTACATCTCGTTGGGCTGTTTTCAACTAGACAATATAAGGCTTTTGAATAGGCCATGCAGCTAAATAATCATGCATAATGATAGTGGTTCCTTATGTTTATTTGCTCTGGATATTTATTTTAAGTCTGAGAGTTCTCACAACCCCAGCTGATTAAAATCAAGACATTGTCACAATTTTAATGTCATACAGGGATTAAATTAAGTCATTATGAAACAACAATCTAGTTTATACTACTTCAGAGCCCTAAAGCACATTGTGTTATTTTTCCACACCATTTCTAATTAGATGGTTGTGCTGCACGTTGAACCTTGGCCTAAAGTCTCAGTGTGTAGTCAAGAACACGCATCACATCACAGATTTTGTGCAAATGAGAGTACATAGCACCCAATGAGCGGACATAGCACCCATTGGTTATGGACAGCGGTTTTGAAGCCTTGAGTTTGGCAATTTGTCTGCCGCCATCTTGGTTTTTCGAAACCAGACATGATGATTTTTGACGAGATGGTGGAGCTGGGGATGATGAGACAGCCCTTTCAGTGTGTTTATGGTTGCAATGCATTGCGCTAAGCTAAACACCAAAGAGGGAAAGTTGCAGATTTTCAACCCTTCTGAAGAGAGGTGTCCAGCGGACCTCCGTGTACTGGCGCCATTCATCTACATGTATGGCAGTACACAGAAAATTGGCAAACTTTTTCATAAGTTACCAGCAAACGCTAGCGGTAACTAGCTAGCTTTTTTTGGCAGAACACCTGTGTTAAGATGGCTTCTGTCAACTTCAGAACTCTTCTCTTAATTCTTACTTTGGTCGTCCCGACAAATCACAACGGGGCGGTACCCAGCTTTTTGACGGTTTGGGCGGACAGGGATGTTATAGAAAGCAGTAAGAAGAATGGGGGGCGGTTGCAATCTATGTGAATGAAAAGTGGTGCAACCCGGGACATGTGAATGTGAAGGAATATTTCTGTTGCCTGGACATTGAACTGCTGGCTGTGGGGTTTCGTCCGTACTATCTACCGTGGGAGTTTACGTCCGCCATAATGATTGCTGTCTACGTTCCACCATTTGCTGATGCGGAGGTAGTTGCTGACGTCATTCACACCACGGTCTCACGACTCCAGACGCAGCAGCCCAACACCTTCATGGTTATCACTGGGGACTTTAATCATGTTTCACTGGACAAATCCCTCTCGGACTTTCAACAAAATATTAACTGCCCCACAAGAGACAATAAAACTGTGGGCCTCCTGTATGCAAATGCCAAGGATGCATACAGTGCCACTGCCTCCTCTCCTCCTTTGCTCCCACACCTCCTCCCTCACTCCCCTGTGATCTGCCCACTTCCCCCACCACTACAGCACATTTCATCTCCCTCCACAGACACTTCAACCAGCCCCCCCTGCTTTTCAATCAAACCTGGAGACAGCTGGAGAGGCTTCACCAGCACACGGCTTCAGCCCCAGGGTCCTGGAGACCTGCGCCAGTTAGCTGTCTGGTGTTCTCCAGTACCTCTTCAACCTGAGCCTGCAGAGGGTGCGGCTACTGTGGAAGATGTCCTGGAAGACACACACACACACACACACACACACACACACACACACACACACACACACACACACACACACACACACACACACACACACACACACACCACTTCAGTAATCTCAGAGATGGCAGTGGGTGGAGGAGATTAAAGAAAGACTAACTGTGAAGTTTCAATTCTGTCTCCTCTGATAAAGATCATTCCTAGGATCTATCAAAAGAGAGACAGAGGGGGAGATTGGTGGTGAAGAGGAAGACAAAGAGTCTATAGTGTAGAAAGAGAGAGAGATTGTGGGACTTTACAGCTATTGAGTCACAGGTGACATACAGTATATTGTTCTAAAATAGACAGACTAGAGGAATATAAAGAAATATAAAAAGCACAAATAGAGAAAAGTTGAAAGAGAAATATCTAAGATGAAAAAAGACAAAAAACCTACAGACTATGAAAGAGAGAAATGATTAAATATTGATGTTGCTTGTGAAATGACTAATTTTAGCAATCCCTCACTGTAACTGCAGTTCTTTAATTTTATATCTACTGCTCTTGCGCCATATGGCATATAAGAATATTTTATTTCACTAAGGCGCATCTGAGCCTTACATTTAATTTTAAACAGCCCTCAGAGACAGTAACACAATTGGAGAACGATGAATAATCACAGAAAGAGACTAGTTAGAAAAAATGTTACAATATGTTTTAGGCCTCAGGGTTATGATGTGATGCAGAGCAATTTACAGCAAAGGCAAACAGGAAAAAGCACATTACAGTACATTATCAAATACTAAATCCTATTGAAATAATGACACTGTCTCAATTATAGCCGACACAAAAAAATAAAGGCTGGGAAGAAACACATGCAGGTCAGCTGGGGCTAAACTAATTAAACATTTACCAATCTTTTTGGCCATGTACCCTGTCAATTTTTAGATTTTGGGCTGTTTTGCTTAATTAACATTTACATACAATACAACCAAATTCACATTAATTTGTTTATTCTTCCACACTCTCTACATATTAGCTGTTTTACAAACCGTTCCCTATCACAAAAACAGTGCACTATATAGCGTGGTCGCTATTTTGTAGTGGTGTTCAAATTCTCACCTAATTTGAGTATACATGTGCTACATTTTACTTCCGTGTACCAGAACGGTCTTGTTTTCCCAGAGGAAAAGAAGAATCAGAAGTCACCACGAAAACATGGAAAGGATAAATGGAGCGGGCTTTTGTTTCTAAACAGTGGAAATGTAAGATGTAACATATATACAACCTTTACTTTCCTCCTGGGTGCTCGGTTTATTTCAGGGACGTAGTAGAAGTATTTTAGTTTTGGTTTGTTTACATGATGCAGGGCGCACTCGCCTCCGTCACACAAACAATGGGTGCATCTTCTGACGCAAGTCACACAGCGATGTGTTTTCAGTGAGTGTCCGAAATCTCGTTTGGTCGTTCCCTAAATAGTTCACTATTTAATTAACAATATGTGAGTGAGGTAACGAAAAAAGTTTCAAACACTATTTTTTTCCTTATACTCTAAACCAGAAATCTCTACTTAGGATTTATATCAAGTTCTATTTCTATATTTCTGTTATATTCTGAAGGTTTTTACAAAGGGGTTTGTTCAGAGCACTGGGTGACAACTCCAGTACACTTTTTCCCGCTTCTATCATTTAACGTCGTTGGATATTGTTGTGGGTAGATGTTGCCCGTAGTCGCAGAACGAAGATACCCGGAATGAGGAGTCAGAGATGTAGTTTTGAATGATGATGGGATGGTTTATTTCTCCCAAATGAGGCCACAAGGCAATATATAAAATACAAAAACACCCAAAAAGAAAATGACTAATAGAAGTCAAAAACTTTCAAAATAGAAAAGAAATAGACATAAGAGTCAAAAAGGTAAAACAACAAACTAAATCAAATATACAGCTGTATCTAAACTTGACTATTGGCTACAATGGTCACGGGCTCTCAACAGACTTACGTCTGACTTCATGCAGGCCTGTCTCTTGAGTGTCTGAAATCTTCCTCTTAAATAGTGCTACAGCCCACCCCTGAAATGGACCAAACCATTTACTCACTCTACAGGGGTGACTCAGGCGGGAATTATCAACAAGGCTTTAAAAACAGCCACAAAACTAGTCCACAGAAGTAAACACACAGAAATATAAACAAAACAAAACCTTCTTAACTTCACTACAGTTTACTAAAGGTTTACAATATTTATATTGCCTTAATTAATCTTGGGTCACTTCCGTCAACCCCGGAAGTCCGCCCGCCTTTAAAAGCCCCGGTGTATACAACAAACTCCCTTTACCACAAGCATCAGACGACGCCGGTAAGATGACGTATATACACTAGTGAATGACAGATTACCTTTGAGTTAAATAAACAGATGTCAGATTAACCAAGAACGAATTGTTGTGTGTTTATTATAACTAAGGGATGTTAGTGAAATATATGGTTTTAAACAGAATGACGAAGTAGTGAAATAACCATTAACATGTACATCACCGTAGTTTCGGATGTTAAAATGTGCGCACTAGAAAGCTACGTGACTATTGCAAGGCAATGTAAATGATGGAGTAACGGGTAAAGTTAAACACAACGAAAGTAACAAAACAAACACGTGTCACATACACTAGCATATCACAATAAGAGTCTTAGACAGTCAGTGTTCAGTCAGAAGATTCAAGTAGCGCCACGCTACTGTGACGGTCGCCATGCGCCCTGTCACAGATATACCAAATTAACTTTTCTTCACTTTCCTGGAGCACGAGTGGATAGCATGCAGGAACATCGCAACTGTTGGGCAAGTTTGCCCCTAACTTTCACCACTTACAATGTATTACGTTAATACCGTTGTTTAAACAAACCTATTACCAAGGAACCTGTCTATAACTGTATACAGAGAGGAAAATATGTATTTGAACACCCTGCTATTTTGCAAGTTCTCCCACTTAAAAAAATCATGGAGGGGTCTAAAATTGTCATCTTAGGTGCCGGTCCACTGTGAGAGACATAATCTAAATTAAAAAAAATCAAGAAATAACAATTTATTTATTTTTTTAACTATTGATTTGTATAATAGAGCTGCAAATAAGTATTTGAACACCTGAGAAAATCAATGTTAATATTTGGTACAGTAGCCTTTGTTTGCAATTACAGAGGTCAAAAGTTTCCTGTAGTTTTTTCACCAGGTTTGCACACACTGCAGAAGGGATTTTGGCCCACTCCTCCACACAGATCTTCTCTAGATCAGTCAGGTTTCTGGGCTGTTGCTGAGAAACACGGAGTTTGAGCTCCCTCCAAAGATTCTCTATTGGGTTTAGGTCTGGAGACTAGCTAGGCCATGCCAGAACCTTGATATGCTTCTTACAGAGCCACTCCTTGGTTCTCCTGGCTGTGTGCTTAGGGTCATTGTCATGTTGGAAGACCCAGCCTCGACCCATCTTCAATGTTCTTACTGAGGGAAGGAGGTTGTTCCCCAAAATCTCGCAATATATGGCCCCAGTCATCCTCTCCTTACAGTTTTTTCTGAATGCTTAAGCGCTAATCGTGATTCTTGTAGCACAATTTCTAAAACTATTAATACATATAGCAAAACCACTCACTGAGTTTGCAAAACTAAAAGCACAAACACTGCATTGCACTCAGTTTGCAATTTTGTAACACACATTTTGCAAAATTGTAGGCACAATTCACTGCACAACACTCTTTTTGCAGAACTTTAAACACAACTCACTGCTTACACTCAATTACCAAATTTCCAACACACTCCTAGCAAAATTATACACATGTATGGCTATCATTAACACTATTTTGCCAACTGTCTGGCACACTTTCACATGTGAAAACTGTTTTAGATAATTAGTTCACTTTGCAATCAGCCTAAGCACTATAAATAAGCCACAGGTAAGCTGTCTGTGTGGAGTACAATGGATGGAGCAGTAAGAGTGAGAAGAGTGAGAATCAGAGGAGGCCGAGGGAGAGGACGTGGAGTTGAAGAAGCAAGAGGGTTAGAGGAAGTTAGAGGAAGAGGACAAGGAGGAGCAAGAAGAGGACGAGGAGGGGAAAGAGGAAGGGTAAGAAGAGTAAGAAATAGAATAACTGATGACATCAGAGCTACAATAGTGGACCATGTCATCAACCATGGGATGACCCTGAGGGAAGCTGGCCAACGGGTTCAGCCTAATTTGAGCCGTTACACTGTGGCAAGCATCATTAGGACATTTCGAAATGAGAATCGGTAAGTACTTTGTAGCACTGCCATACTCTAATGAGAAACACAACAGTACCATACATGCAAAAATACTGAAATTGTTACTTTACAGAATTGCTAGACGTCCAGATGTTGGGGGCAGAGGAAGAATGTTCACTCCAGAGCAAGAGACCCATATAGTGAACATGGTGATTGCCAATAATGCAATAAGACTGCACGAAATACAGCAGCGCATAATTGATAATGACACCATCTTTCAAAATATACACAGTGTAAGTATTTCTGCACTAAGTCGTGTACACAGAATAAGAATGAAGCAAATTTACAGAGTTCCTTTTGAGAGAAACACAGAACGTGTAAAGCAACTGCAATATGACTATGTGCAGGTAAGCTATAGTGTCATTGGTTCTGAATTTGGAAGTGCATACTGTAGTGCTGTGCATGGGCCTGATGTGATGAATTTGTTTTGTCTTGTCCAGAGAGTGATGGAACTAGAAGCAGATTCCATGGGACATGAGCTACTTTTTGTAGATGAGGCCGGTTTTAACCTCAGTAAAACCAGGAGACGTGGCAGGAACATTATTGGACACCGTGCCATCATCAATGTCCCAGGACAACGTGGTGGTAACATAACCATGTGTGCAGCTATAAGCCAAAATGGTGTTGTTGCACCATCATGCAACCATAGGCCCATACAACACGGCACACATTATTGCATTCCTGGACACCTTACATGACATGCTCACTGTTCAGAGACCAGAGCATACCCGATATGCTATCATATGGGACAATGTTAGTTTCCATAGGGCTGCTTTGGTCCGCAACTGGTTTACAGACCACCCATTCTTCATGGCACTCAACCTCCCTCCATACTCTCCATTCTTAAATCCCATCGAGGAGATCTTCTTTGCCTGGCGCTGGAAAGTGTACGACCGTCATCCTCATCAACAGGTAGCCCTTTTACAGGCAATGGAGGAGGCATGTGGAGATATTGACCAGGCATCATGTCAAGCCTGGATACGGCATTCAAGGAGATATTTTCCCCGGTGCCTTGGACTGGAGGATATCGCATGCGATGTGGACGAAATTTTGTGGCCGGACGCAGAAAGACGACATGATGTAGGCTGATTGTTTTTTTGTTTTTTGTGAAATTACTATTTTGTGTTCTGACTTTGTCTTGGTTTTGATGAGTGTGAATAAACACCAATACTTGAAGTTTGGATCCTTGTATGTTTACATGACACTATGACAAAAGTATGACCTCAAATTGACATCTGTACACAGAGAAAGAGAAAGCCAGATGTGTTTTGTATTCATACCATCAGTGTGTAGTTGGCACATTGTGTGCTTAGTAGATGATGGCTTGTGTTTACTGTTTGATACGAAAACACCATTTTTACGAAGGTGTGAAGAGTTAATCTAGCTGTGTTCGCTTTTGCAAGAGAACTACAATGTTTTGATAATTGGGTGAAAGGTTTTCTTATTTGTGTGTAGAGTTTTGCAAAAATAGCCAATAGTGCCAAAATGTGCTTAAGCAATCAGACAAAACTGTAATGCAGTGCAGTCGCCCTGTCCCATGTGCAGAAAAACACCCCCAAAGCATGATGCTACCACCCCCATGCTTCACAGTAGGGATGGTGTTCTTGGGATGGTACTCATCATTCTTCTCCCTCCAAACACGGTTAGTGGAATTATGACCAAAAAGTTCTATTTTTTCCATCTGACCACATGACTTTCTCCCATGACTCCTCTGGATCATTCAAATGGTCATTGGCAAACTTAAGACAGGCCTTGAAATGAGTTTAAGCAGGGGAACCTTCCGTGCCATGCATGATTTGTTTGTGTATTACAAACAGTAACCTTGGAAACGGTGGTCCCAGCTCTTTTCAGGTCATTGACTAGCTCCTCCCATGTAGTTCTGGGCTGATTTCTCACCTTTCTTAGGATCAATGAGACCCCACGAGGTGAGATCTTGCATGTAGCCCCAGTCCGAGGAAGATTGACAGTCATGTTTAGCTTCTTCCATTTTCTAATGATTGCTCCAACAGTGGACCTTTTTTCACCAAGCTGTTTGGCAATTTCCCCATAGCCCTTTCCAGCCTTGTGGAGGTTTGTCTCTAGTGTCTTTGGACAGCTCTTTGGTCTTGACCATGTTAGTAGTTGGATTTGTACTGATTGTATGGGGTGGACAGGTGTCTTTATGCAGCTAACAACCTCAAACAGGTGCAACTAATTTAGGATAATAAATGGAGTGGAGGTGGACATTTTGAAGGCAGACGAACAGGTCTTTGAGGGTCAGAATTGTAGCTGATAGACAGGTGTTCAAATACTTATTTGCAGCTGTATCATACAAATAAATAGTTAAAAAATCATACATTGTGATTTCTGGATATTCTCACAGTGGACATGCACCTACGATGACAATTTCAGACCCCTCTATGATTTCTAAGTGGAAGAACTTGCAAAATAGCAGGGTGTTTACTTATTTTCCTCACTGTATATAGCTATAACTCATATCTCCCTCACGAGACAACACCACCATCGTTAAACTGGAGTGATATCATGCAATATCGTTGATGAAAGACAACACTACAATGTTTTTTTTCTCTCTCTCTGTACACACACACACACACACACACACACACACACAGTCCGCAGCTAAATGTGAGATTGTCTCTGTAGGCTACTCGCTCTGTTTCTGGTGGTTGATTAATGCAGATACGTGCTGATTAGCTCTCATAATGGACCGGGTGGGTAGCACACTGCCATGAGTCCATGAGGCACCTGTCTGATTACTCCACATTTTCATTGTGATATTTTGTGATTAAATTCTGAATCTACCACGTTCTCTGTCAGGTAAATATAGTAGTACAATGTCTTCCTCTGAGGTAGATGCAGCCTACACTGTAAGTCAGTAAGTGGTTTGGGGTTCTTCTGTAACTAATTTTGGGGTAAAATTTGGTTTTGGAGAATTCTACAAGAAGCAATACCACAAGCTAACCAATCAGCCCATTCCAAACAGGCACATTTTCATTGGGCACTGTCCTAGTGTGATCAGAAATGCTGCAGGATTGGCAACTGAAAAATAATACTTTGGCGGGGAAAGTGTTACAAGCTTTGTAGGTCAGGAGGAGGATTTTATATTTAATTCTTGATTTTACAAGAAGCCAATAAAAGCATTTGGGATGTGGAAAGTCTTAAGATACAATAAATACAAGGCTTGTCTTTAATATAAGCCTGCTTCAAATAGAGGTTTTCTGCAGTTCAGGAAACTATTTAGAGAGAATTTAGCTTTACGCTTTAAATCCTGAATCGCCAGCATAACAACTGAAAAGAGAAAATACTGCAAAGGTCAGAGCAGCCGTTCCTTCATATAATGGAACCAACCAAGACTCAAAGAGAGATCAGGGTTGAGAGGGAAAAAATTTAAAGAGTGGGTGAGAGAGAACAGCAGCAGAGAGAGAGAGATACAAAGTGAAATAGATATCCAGAGAAAGAAAGAGAGTTTGGAAAGCTTGGCTTGATGATTCATTTACCTGCTTAAACCCATTTTACACTGTTGCGCCTGTTCATCCCCCAACAACAATAGGTGGTAATTTCCCATGTGCTGATAAATGACATGGCGCTTACGGCGAGCCGAACACACTGCTGTGCTATTAGGAGAAGAAGCAAATGCTACTTTAAAAGAAAATTGAGGGAGAGAGGGAAAGAGGTTGGGAAGCGGAGGGATGAAAAGAAAAAAACAGATGGAACGATAGAATTTCAGGTTAATTATTGTATTGGGAGAGAGAAGAAAAACAGGCTGTAACGCAAAATGGAGTCAGAAATAATGTGCAAGAGGCTAATTGTACCTGTAGATAAAGAAGGAACATAATAATGTGAGGAGGAAGAAAGAAAGGAAGGTGGGCACTGCCTGTTAATCTGGAAAAAGAAAATGAAGTAGAGAACGACAAAAAAAGATGTGCCAAATTGTGTGGGCGTGCTAATTACTAACTGCTCAGCACCAGGAACATCAAAGCAAGAGAGACAATAGGAGACAACAGGGACTATTTTAAATCCAACTGTGTTTCTGAAAAAAAAAAACTAACATACACACATACACACACACAGAGTATTACGATGGCTTAGAGCACAAGTAAAACTCCCTGAGGCATAATCAGTCTGGAAGGTGTTGTCTGTCGAGGCCCAAAGAGCTGGCTGTGTGTCCCTGTCGTTGTGGGATCATGTCTGGAGGTTTACCTTTGCTGCATGTTTTCCACCTCTGCCTACACTACCTCTCTCCCACACTGTTCCTTCCCCTCCCACGCACTGGCTAGTAAAAGAGAAAAGGATACAACAGCATGCAAGATTCAAAAGGATAAAACAAATAAAACGTGAGTCAGGAATGTAAATTTTGATATCAATATTTACTGGACGCCAAAGAAATGCCAAGGCCAAAAGACACAAAAGCATAAATGATACAAGCCTCTAGTGTGAGATGGTCTTTCACAGTGTAGCAATACTAGAAAAGTATCACTATACCCTGTCGTGAAAAATGGTACTATTTTCTTCTCTAGTACACAAATCCCACAGCCACACATTGACAGTACAAAACCGCTTGCCGTACATTACAGAAATCTCAAAAATAAATTTACAGACAATATCAAAATGAAGACGTAACACTGAAATAAAATAAACATTATTCCACTCAGTACCGATGATAGTGAACTAATCATTCGTTACTCATTCATTTAACCGTAACTACCAGTCTGTTTAACAGTAACTTATCATTAGTGCTTGAATCACAGTCAATTAGTAACTGCTCATGAACTAACCATTTGTTACTTATTCATTCCTCAGTCGTTAATCATTGACTATTTACTTTTTTTGTACCTTATTGTAAAGTGTTACCCTAGTGTGGTAAAAATAGAGAGAGCGTGCATACAATCATGTGACATGGGAAATTCTCCATAAAATATTATATAAAATATATTAAATAAAATAGTATCTTATTCCTTAATGAGTTAGTTATCTTTTCCAGAGATATGCAACTGTTCAGTTCTGAAAGCAAGGATAACATTGTTTTTATAAGAGCCATGAGAGTATATGTGTGTGTGTGTGTGTGTGTGTGTGTGTGTGTGTGTGTGTGTGTGTGTGTGTGTGTGTGTGTGTGTGTGTGTGTGTGTGTGTGTGTGTGTGTGTGTGTGTGTGTGTGTGTGTGTATGTGTGTGTGTGTGTGCTCGTGCGTGCCTGCGTGCTTCGCTCTGCAAGGGAAATTGGACTCCACTTCAGGAAAGCTACAGCATATTTAAAAATACCTCTTTTCCATCAAACAAGTTAACTACTTGCTGATTTGTTTCTGGAAACTTTTTTCCAATTGTATAGAACTGCACACACCGCATGAGCTTTGTGGGTGGTAGTAGCAAACGGGACAATTAGCTACAGTACTAACGCTCTCATCTAACTGACCGTGGTAGATAATTAAATCTGTGGAAGAACGGTTACAGGAGACAGTAAACCAATGAGCTTCTGGTGAATAGAATAATTGGTAGGGAAGAAAAAGGTCAGGTTTACATTCAGTATTACTGAGTTCATGAATGTATTACTTACAATTCATTGTGCATCTCCTTAAGGCTTTAAGGATGGCTTTACATTTTATTCCACAATAAGCAATTGAAAATGTGATTTGATTTAAAGTTGGAAACATGCATCGCTAACATCAGGTGGCCCAACAGTTGACTTACAACTTCCAAGTCTGTTCCCTTGATACATTTTTTCGAGCGTCAAAACCCTTGTGAAATTAATGGTTTCACTATCTATTTAGTAACATTTGGAAAGTCTAGAAGAGCAGCAGGATTAAATAATTTGATTTGAGTTAGGCAAGCGTTAAACCGGCCGGCAGAGGTCTCCCTAGTGGGCCTGCTCTATGGACTCCACAGTGCTGAAGCAGCGCCAATCATCTGGGCAATATTATACGTGGAATTCTTTATCCACCACTGAACAACTCTCATAGGAATGAACAGGGCTCCTCCTGGAACACTGTATCTAGAGTTTTTTTTATATCCATGGCTTACATTCATGTCTTAATAGCTTGCAGTGTTGTTTTTCCCAGGGTTCTTGGCACATTAATGCCATGTGAAACCCCTGGCTGGATGATATTTTGCCTGCACATGTACAAGAACATACAAAACTGGGACCCACTTGTAAAATCATTGCTCTATAGCAGCACATCTATCATACTCGCTTCCTGGACCAGGACATCCATTCCACCGTCATTTCAGCACCTTTTCTGTCTGCATTGTGCGGTATGTGTAACAAATGACGAATGCTATGAGGTGTGGCGTGTGTTACACTACTCTAAGTACAGTGAGTTAGTAGGGTGTTTACCCTTTAGACTGTGTGGAACTAAAGAGATGTATTTCATGAAAGCAATGGCAGGAGTGCATGAAGCTTATTGGTGTCATGAAGCAGCATTCGCACATCCACCTAATTCATCCACACTAATAGGCATAAAATTACCATTTCCATTACTTTTCTCCTACTTTTTGCTAGATAGACTCTGATTTTAATGTCACACCCAATAATTTAATTCAGTTCAATTTTATTAATAGTGTAAAATCATAACAGAAGTTATCCCAGGACACTTTTACAGAATAGGTCTATAGACGACACAATAATTTACATAGACCCAACAATTCCCACAAGAGCAATCTTTTGTTGTGACAGCAGCGAGGAAAAACTTCCTTTTAACAGGCAGAAACCTCGGACAGAACTTGGCTCTTGGTGGGTGGCCATCTGTCGCTGCCATTTGGGGTTACAGAGAGCGAGAGAGTGATAAAGAAATATGACACAAGAATTCTAGCAGTGGGTATAATGTAATGACATAAACAGTGGCAATTATAGTAACAATAAAAATAATAGTACTATAGCTAATAATGGTAGTAGCTGTAGTGTGGGGCGTAGCAGGTTGTTGAGCAGGACCATGGCAGCAGCTGCAACCATGATCAAGGTGCCCCCACTAGTGGTAGGCGGATCAATTCAAATATCGATAATATCGATACCAACGTTGGTAAGATTGATACTTTAGTTTCAGTTCGTCTCCAGTATGCACCAGCTCAGTTTCATCAAAGATGCGACCTGTGTGTGTCAATGGTGCTCCTGTCACAGTGTGAAGCAGGCATACTTTGCTCCTCCTTCCCCCTCTTGTGATTTTATGTTGTACCGTCATGTGACTCAGCAGCGACAGGCAAACAAGCAAGCAAGCAGCCAGGCCCGGCGTCGGTCAGCAGCTCACACACACACACAAGCAGGACAGAGCAGAAGAATGGCAGAGAGGAAGAGGAGTGCTGTGTGGCTATATTTTCAGGCCAAAAATTAACGGCAAGCTGTGTATAAAATAAACTGTAATACAGTGTTAACACAACACATTTATACAAGGATATGAAACTTCTGTCCTGGGTTTTAAGTCTGTGTCAAGCGCTGCTAAAAAAAGCAGTAACTGGCCCCTGATTGTTGAGCCCTCTGGAGACGTTGTGGGCTTCAACGTTGATGAAGCAGGGTGCCCACCTGATGACCCTAATGATATACCTTACCCTCCTTTTCACCACTCCACACTGAAACTATTGTCAAGAGTTTCCTACTACAGGGATTGAAACATCTAGTTCTATTAGCTTTACTGATACTTTGGAAGAAAATCCAGTGACTGTTGTGAAAGTGCAGCTGACAACAAGGGAAAGACAGTGTGACAGCATAGATAGACAGCTGACAGGAGGAAATAGATTATGAATAATAATAATAATTAATAAATTATGGGCTAGCTTCTAGGGATGAGCCGGATACTCGGCTGAAACGAGTATCCGGTACGGATAAAGAACTTTTGCCGAGTACAAGTATTATACGAGTAATGCGAGTCAATATCTGTGCTCGGAATACAATTCCTCATTGACTGTGTCTGCGTTCTGTGATAGGCTAGTCACAGCGCCCCTCCCCTACACTATTCTGTGATAGGCTAGTCCCAGCGCCCCTCCCTACACACACAGATTCCTTCTGTTGCTGTGTGCCGCTCTACTCACACACACACAGAACACGGAGAAGTGAACAGCTCTGTCCCTCTCCCTCAGGTCCGCGTGGCTTTTCCGTTAACGTTTAGGGTTTCTTCAGCTTCAGGTTTATTTTATACTTTGGTTCGAACTAGTACCTAGTAACCAGGAGACTTCTGGTAAACGTTGGGTTTGTTCAGACATACGTAGAATGTGACTCGCATTGCATCTCTGCCTGTTTGTTTTTTAAACCGCCTGCTGGCTCTAACCAGTTTTTTTGAGTGTCTGAAACTTTATTGCTGTGTTTAATAAAAAAAATAAAAGGCAGTTGCGGTATAAATAAATAATATTACAAATTAAGATACACACACACACACACACACACATTACCAAACGCCCCGCCCGCCTCTCTCTCTTTGTTTCTCTCTCTCTCTCTCTCTGTATCTCTAACTCACTCATGGACACACAGACACACACACTCACACATACCTGGTGCGAAAATAAGAAAGAACCAAAAAAAAAAAATTATCACATTGATCATAGAAAAATTAAAAGTTAAAAAAAGAAAGTTACATTATTGAGTATGAAAACTCTTCTTCATTATATTTTACTTAATAATTGCAACCGCATTGTTGTATTTATTGCTGCAAAACTTGTTCTGTATATAGTTTGCTTGTTATCATGACAACACCACTGGTCTTGTAAATAATTTTCTAATCAGCAATAAATATTACAATTTCTGATCAACCCATGTCAATTGCATGCTTAAAGCTTCAGTAGGTAACTTTTGTAAAAATGTATTTTTTACATATTTGTTAAAACTGTCACTATGTTCTGACAGTAGAATATGAGACATAATCTGTGAAAAAATCAAGCTCCTATGGCTCCTCCCTGTGCTCCTACTGCCACTGGCAGAAATACACTGCTCCTGGTCAGAAACAGCAAATCAGAGCCAGGAGGACTGTCCCTGCAGTGTCAATCCCTCTCGTGTACGCGCTGCTCATAACCCTCCCCCTTCCCCCCGCACAGCGCGTACCGTGTTCAAGCTCAAGATTGCCCGTGTGCTGCAGCTGTGCTAATCGCGGAGAAACAACTTTTCAGGAAAACTGCCAATTTCTTGAGTGACACCTGCTCAGAAAACAAAGACGGGCAAACAGAAGAAGACCGAAGACGAAAAGCGAGCTAAAAAGAAAGAATTAAACCGAGCCCGAAATAAAACGAGGGTCAACATCGGAGCGGCTTTTCAGAGGTGGAGGAAGCTACGCCTCCTGAAAGGATTCAACACGGATTCAGGGCTAGCCACATTTCTGCTTGACATGTAAGTATCCCTGCTGGATTTGTTTCATTTATTAATAACTAGCTACACAACTAAGCTAGCGATGGTTACAGTATCACTGGCGATAGCGCTAATCTCATTTTACTCTGTAGCTTGTTGCTAGCTAAGTCTAACAGTTAGCTTGTTAGCTTGTAGCACGGCAGGAATGTTGTAGCTAACTCCTTCACCCTCCGTATAAGCAATATTGTTTCGATCCCTACATTTATTAAACCTAAATGTGTTTTTGTCAATCACAATTAAATGCAGCAATGGTGAAACTACTTTAATTGTGTGCTGTCCCTGCCCCTGTTTCTTCCCCCTCAGGATTGTAAATCAAATGTCTGACACACATTCTTTATGCTCCTCCAACAGGTCAGACATGGCCCCAGACACAGAGGCACGTGAAGGAATCGTCTTTCAGTCCAAATCAAGATGTTCAGTATTTCCTTGTGTGTACTTTACAAAAAAAGCTGATTTATTTTACCCATATGCAAAATAAAACCTAAGACATATTTCTAAGATGTTGTTATTCCTTGGCTTAGTGAGCTTCGTCAGTGATTCATCATTCCTACTGAAAGTTTAGTGTTTTAAATTGATCCAAAAGGTAATTCAGTAATGTACTGTGTAAAGTGCTGCTTTTGTTCTCACAAATGAGCGATTACATAACAATTTTTAATCCCTTTTTTATTGAAAAATATTTACAAAACTTTTAATAGAAATATTTTAAATAAGCAATTTGTTTTACATAAAGTTTTAAAAGCACAGCACACAACAGCTAAACCCTCCTCAGAATAAATCCCCTGTATTGTGTGGAAAGCATTGGTGGCCGTACTTACTAGCCTGCGCATTCACGGCAGGCTCGAGGAGCTGTGGAGGGGGGGCTGTAGCGCAGCAGAGAGCAAGGGGGAGGAGCCTGTAAGGTGTGCTTGTTCAAATTTTTAGGCTAAGTCCACGTTTCCTCAAAACTACCTACTGCAGCTTTAAAATAACATACTGATTAAAGCCCCGCCCATTTCAAGACAACCCTACCCACTTCTGGGTTAAATCTGCCCACTTTCGGGTTAGGCCCGGCCCAGTCCGAGTACAGATACGGATACAGATAATTCATGTGGTAAACAGATACAGATACAGATAATGCTGTACTCGCCCATCCCTACTAGCTGCCCATAGCAGCAGGCTCCGTCACCCTGTCAGGGCACAAGAGCCACCTTATCTGGCTACAAAAAGTTCAAAAAGACTCAGAGACTGACCTCCCAGTAACAACCCAGATTCTGTTAAGAAGAAGGTTAAATCAGTTGGATGACACACAGTCCACAGAGAATCAGCACCCCAGAGGGTGAGGAAGAAGGTTCAGGCAGAACCATCAGTCCAAGACAACAACCAGCCCGCCTCAAAGAAGAAAACATGCAAGGACGTAGACCATTAGGGAAATGGCCAAAGTCTAACAGCAAGGAGTGGGATACCATCAACACAGATTTAAGCCTTATCCTAAGTAACATCAAAGGATCGGCCTAGAAGAAGCTGGAGAAAATGGGCGACCTTATCTACATCTACAAGAGGAGAAATATGGAGTGAAGGAGCAAGTAAGAAAGAAAGACATGCTTTCCGCCCCCAAGTCCTGTGAAAGAGAGGCGACGGCTGAAGAAAGAGAAGGCATTAACCTCCTTCAAGAGGACCTAAAGCAAAGGTTCTCAAAACTCCGCCAAGCAGAAAGCCTACGGATGCACCAGAAAAAGAAAGAAAAAGCCAGAACCAATTTATTCAAAGACCCCTTTAAATTTGAAAAAGGCATATTCACAAAGGAGAATAGTGGATCCCTGAAAACATCAAAAGACCAGATTGAAGAGCATCTGAAAACCATCTATATTGATGAGAAAAAATATGATCGTTCTCCCCACTGACATCCCTCCAATATCACCACTACAACATCAGTTTGATATTAGCCCTCCCAAGCTGAGTGAGGTGAGTCAGGTAGTGAAAAAAGGCAAGATCGGCATCTGCACCAGGCCCTAACGGCATACCATAAAGTGTTTACAAGAAGGCTCTGGATGTTTTGAAAATCCTGTGGAAAAACATGAAAGTCACAAACAAATGCCTGGCGAAGGGTGTTTATCCCAAAAGAAAAAACTCAACCACCATTGAACAGTTCTGCCCGATAAACCTTCTGAACATTGAAGGCAAGATATTCTTCAGTGTGTTGGCACAACGACTGACAAGGTATTTAAAACAAAATCACTTCATTGACACATCAATCCAAAAGTCTGGCATCACAGGCTTTTCAGGATGCCTTGAACATAACAGCATCATATTGCATAAAATCCAGACTGTATTGAAAGAAGGGAAAGATCTCCACGTCTTGTTCCTTGATCTGGCCAATGCCTATGGGTCAGTCCTTCATTCAGTTCTGTGGGCTGCCTTTGATTTCTTCCAGGTGGCGACTACAATCATAAATCTAGTGAAACACTACTTTCAGGATCTACAGTTTTGCCTCACAACATTAGGCTTCACCAGAAGTTGGCAACCACTAGAAGTGGGCATCATGGCAGGGTGTACCATCTCCCCATTGACCTTCATGATGGCAATGGAGATCATTATTAGAACCCCGAAATGGGTCGTGGGAGGAGAACGACTACAATGTAGTCAGAGGTTAACACCAATTCAAGCCTATATGGATGATTTAAAAAGACTCACAGCAACTGTCCCCTGCACCAAGAGATTGCTGGAAAAACTTCATGAAAATATAACATATAGCACTTCCATTGTGAAAGGCCATGTCACAGACCATATATTTCATGTTGATGGAACACCTGTCCCAACTGTTTCAGAAATGCCGGTAAACAGCTTGGGGAGATGGTATGATGCGAAGCTCAAAGACACCGATCAGTTTGAACAACTAAAAGATGATACCAGCATGCACATGGAGCGCATCAACAAGAACTTGTTGCCAGGAAAAGTCAAGTTGTGGTGCTTCCAGTTTGACATACTCCCAAGACTCTTGTGGCCATTAACTGTGTATGACATCCCCATCACTAAGGTTGAAAAGTTGGAACAACTGATAAGCACACAGCTAAAGCAGTGGCTTGGAGTTCCACGTTGTATAAGTTCCAGCGGACTTTATGGACATGGTAATTTGGAATTACCAATCACAGGGCTTATGGAAGAGTTTAAATGCACCAAAGCAAAGCTTGTCATGAACCTAACTGAATCTGAGGATGTAGTGATACAAAGAGCAGCCCCCTGGGTGGTAGCGGAAAGGAAGTGGATTCCATCAGAAGCTGTTCAGAGCAAAGTCTGTGCTTCACTTCAGAGATGTGGTTGCAGAAGTGCAGAAGAGACAGCTAGTGGTAGAAGAAGTCAAGAGACAGGAGGAGGGTGAACAACATGCCAAGGCATCTCAATGGCCAAGCAGGGGAAAAGAAAAAGCTCAGCTGGCATGATATCTGGCAGATGGAGGGACAGCGGCTGAGTTTTGTCATCAGAGCTACATATGACCTGCTACCCTCCCCCAAAAATCTGAAAGTGTGGTATGGAGAAGATCCCGCCTGTCCCCTGTGCAAAGTACCTGCATCCCTAAAGCACATTCTAACAGGGTGCACTACAAGTCTCACCCTATACTTGGCAGCATAACCAAGTAATTAGAGAGCTGGCGTCAATACTGCAACAGAAGCGCACCACCACAAACAAATATCAGCAGAACAAGTCAACTTCACATGTTCATACCAGCTGGTCAAAATCAAGAGCATCACACAACACCTAAGGATGCAAGCATTCTGTAGTCAGCGCAGGATTGGAAATTGGAAGTGGACCTTGCCCTTTGTTGCCACATCTACCACCAGTTTGCTGAGAAAAATAGGGGTGAAGGGTCAATCTCTCCAACAGGATATCAAGTCTGTCAAGTGCTGCTAAAAAGTAATAACTGGCCCCGGATTAAGCGTAAGGACCCAAATTGGGCAGCAAGGTAGAAACAGATGATTGGCGGTCAGGCTCAGTCCTGACTCAGGAAGAAGGACGCCCCTGACATGTAGAGCCCATAAGGGAAATGGAGGGTATGGCATGGAGGGGGATGTACCTGGGACGCTGATTACACTGTTGAGCCCTCTGGGAGAAGTCGTGGGCTTCAATCAGCAAAACGTCGATGAAGCAGGGTACCCACCTGATGACCCTAATGATATACCTTACCCTCTGTTTTACCACTCCATACCGAATGCTATTGTCAAGAGTTTCTTACTAAAGGGATTGAAACATCTAGTTCTATTAGATTTACTAATAATAAGTAATACGTAATAATCCAAAGGAAAAATCACAAATCCCCTTAAAGGTCATAAAAATGTATTCAGAGTTTGTGATTTGATGATGCAAAAAGTATCAAAATTGTATAGTATTGGCGATACTGGTCCTGTATTTAATTGGTATCGGATCGGTACCAAATTTTGCAATATTGTACACCACTAGTAACCACAAGCCAAGGAAATGCAAGGCGAGAAAGCACAAGGACTGCGGAGAAGAAGCTTAGTTAGTAACATGCATTTATGGGACATGAATGCACCGATAAATGTTGATAATGTTAAACTCAACTGCCTGACTTTTAATATACCGTAATTCCTCAAATGAAGATGGGTAGTCAATTAAAAGCCGGGCCTTTGGCCGTGGTCCACACGGACATATAAAGGCCGGCCTTAAATTAAGGCCGGGGAAAATTTAGTGTGGATAATCAACTAAGTGCCTTTCATATAATGTGCATTCAAGTTTATCGTAATGTACATTTCTACCAATTTAATTTAACAGATTTAACAATATATTCATGCATTTTTCCACACTTTGTTTTTCTGGATTACGGTATTCATGTAAAGTATTATTGTCCTACTGGTCTTTTAGTCAGTGCGGCTGTATTCGTTACTGAGCAATGTGTAGTGTGTAGTAACGTACAGGTGCCAATAGATGGGAGTAGCACCATTGGATGTAACAAGGGTCTCATTTAGTGACAGCAGAGAATGACAGACTTTTCAACAACAAAACAAAAAAGGTTTAAAGTATGCGGAGGGAAAAATCTGCAAGACATCTCGACATTGACCCCAGGATAATCCAATACTGAAAGAAACAGAAGGATGAGCCGACGAGATTAGCCGACAGGAGCAGAGCACAAGAGTTAGCCTGGAGCTAGAAACGAAGCTAGCTAGCTGGAGGTGGGCTGGAACTAGAAACAAAGCTAGCTAGCTACCGTCTGTAACGTTAATCAGATACTGGTGTACTGTATGCTCTTATTGTAATCTACCAACAATACTGTAGCTGTATTTGAAATAAATACCTGGTACATTTACAGGGTTCAAACTGACAGTGGTGGTGTTTGATTATTTCTGACTCAAATTGCTTTGCTTCCTTCTGGCTGTTGTATGATGCTATTTTTGCAAATGTTTCTTCTCTAACCACTGGAACGCTACAGCTTTTCATTTAAAATGGTTTATTTAAAACAATTATACTTATCAAACAGATGGAATTAGAAATAAATGCCTGCCTCTAATAAAAGCCTGCTTCAAATAATAGCCGGGTAACTTCTGCAGTTAAGGTAAATAAAGGCCCCGGTTTTTATTTGAGGAATTATGGTATGTACATACATAAATATGTGATGTCAGATATTTAATCTCAGTGTTGTTTTGACACATTTTGTTTCATTATAGATAATGTTATCTTCAGCAAGTAATCTGTATCTTATGTTAGGCCTTATGTTGAAGGCAGTTGCTATCATGAAAATGACAAATGAATGATACTGTAATATTCATTTGTAAGTTAAAATCCAAGAGTGCCAGAGTTAAAAAATGAAAACTTAAACCCATCTTAAGCTAGTATTTTCTCTATAGATGCACTGTGTCTATTGAGGGATAAAGGATACATACGTACTGTGGCTAGAGGGACATTTTAATATATCAGATGGCTGGACTGAAGATAACAGTTTTGCAAAAATTCACAGCCTCCCCCAAATGCAACTGTGGTGAGTGCTTCAGTATAGGTCTAAATCTGTCATTGCAACAATACTGCCAGCTATACTTTCTCAGCAGCTCTTCACAATGTGATCCTGCCTTGTTTTTCCTCATGGTCCCTGTGGTTTGGAGTTATTATTATAAAATAAACTGGGACAACATCCAAATGGGGCCCAGAAATATGTCCTACAAAGGTATTGAAATCCATATAGTCTCTTTCAGATGGTTTCAACATGATCACACAAGGCTATCAAGTCAAAATACAGCCCACTCTATTTTGGTCTTTATTATGGTGGAAAGCTTTATCAAACCATAATCGACTTATGAAATAACCTTGTTCCTTATTACTTATGCACTTGGGAGCCCTTCGTTCATTTGTTACATTACTTTTCTGTGTCTTCTGCTTATGCCCTTGGCATCAGACTGCCTTTGGGTATCATATTGCTAAAATAATAATGTTTCTCACTGCTTAAGTGCTTGACAGACTGTCACTAATGTAATGGTTTATGTAGCTAAAATATATAAAAGAAATCAAAACCCCACCCGCCTTTCAGACGTTACGTTAGGGGTGGGGGGGGGGCTGCGTCCAATAAGTTCTGTAAGCTTTTAATCACAAAGTGATTGGCCAGTTGTATGGAGGTGAGAAACTATTTGAACATTTGTAATTCTCTCTCAAGCTCTCTTTTCCATTCTATACACACATACGTATTTATGTCACTCTTCATGTACAAATGAGTTTAACACTATAAATGTCTGACTATGTGCCGTTATCCCCAAGTGTAATGGTATACTTTTTCTAAAAAAAACAAGGTAAGACATATATATGAAAAAATAATCTCTTTCAACCATTACTTATGTGTGGCAGTGTCTATATCTGCAGGTACCCTGCCCTGCCTGTATTTTCTTATTTCCTTGTGTTTGGGACATTTCTGGGCGTCAACCTTTGGGCACTGGCTGTGTAGCCCCCAGTCAACGTGTGGGAGGTCATGACTTTATAAAGGTAGGTGATCAAGTAACATTACTGGCTCTGTGTCTCTCTTATGCTCTCTGTCTGGGCCATGGCTGTATAAAGAGCTGCAGGTATGTGTGTCTGACACGGTGAGGACAATTGGAAAGAAGGAAGCATTCACTTTGGCTGCATTCACACAAATACGGCAATGCGGTACCTTCCCACAGGGTTGTGCGAAGGTGTGGGTGTGATTAATAATGTAACTGCCTTGAAACAATCAGAAAATAGTGCATTAATTCTCAGATTTACTGCTTTGTTAATGCTAATGCCACTCCCTTTCTTTATTCACTCTCTAGCTTGCTCCACCACTGTCTTTGTCCCTCTCTGGCTCACTAAGCAAGGGAGGAGGGGCTAACTTTGTATGCTGCAAAAAACTGCAAATCCTGCATATTATGCCTTTCATGATTATCACAGCCTTTTCTATGACGGCTGGCTTTCCCCCCGCTTGACTTCCCTTCAGACATGGCTGGACAAAATACTACTTTCTTTCAAGGATAGCCCAGTGCCTCTCGAAATTTAGAACATCACAGTCTGTGGCGGTTGAGCAGGCTACATGTTGATGATTGCCTTATTGGTTAGTGGGACCCCCAACCCACTCACTTTGTTCTTCTAAAACACTTGAACAAACAGATGACCAACTATTTTTTTTAAAGAAAAAAGCAAGCACCCACGCTAGCCTGACAAGCCAGACCCACAATAAGATGTTGGGTCTGGGAACTCACCATTGGCAGGGCTCAATCCAAGGGGCGGGATAAACAGTTGTCTTTCAAATTCCCTCTGAAACCAACCCTAGCGCTACAACCAACCAGAGCAATGCTAGCTGATAGATTAAACTTTTGCCGTTTCTAGGCTACACCCACGCTGTACTGTGACAATACAGCTACTGTAAAAGATCAGAGACAAATCACATTTGGCTTCTCCTGCTTCCTTCCTCTACAATGTCCTTCCTGTGTGCTTGCTGTAGATTTGATATTGATTCCAAAGCTTCTCCTACAGTGTCGGAGAGCAATAGTACCCCCTGCATAGACAAATAAAGCGGCTACCAAAAGTATCTACACAATATTTGTAGCAGATACTGTGAACCAGTAGAGTACCATGCTGACAGCTTTACACTTAGCTTGTTGCTTTTATTTTTTCCAAACCCATTTATATCAAGGAGGGTAGACTAAACAGTATCACCTTTAAACTTAAACTAGATGAGATTACAGCTGTTTGTTTTTTGTTTGATTTTAACTATTTATTCCTTTCTGAAAAAAAATAGCCTGGAATGTGAACATACACACTATTACATATCTTATCAGTCTGTAAAAATTAATATTACCAATCATACTAAACTGAACCTTCATAGTCTGCAGTGTGATCAAATCATAATTTATCAGCCTTTGGGCTGCTCAATTCAATCTAAAGGCTGGCAATCCAGATAAAACATTTTCATTATCAATTCTGCATAGTGATAATGAATGCTCATTAGAAAATGAATTTCATTTTCAGTTTTGGTAGAAACAGTCTGACACTGTTTTCAGAAACACTCATTTGTGTGTACCTTGATGTGCCTTGGTTTACTGCAGATTTGTTAGTATTATTAAATCCTGCGTTCCCATCTAAAAGCATGATGTTATGATCATGACACTACAGATAAAAAATAAATAATCATACCTTTCCCACGTGTATTTTTATGTATACAAACTGTAATTATGTTTTTATTTTGCAGCTATGTACTGGATATTTGATTACTTAAAACCAGAAGTTTGGAGACATTCTAAAAGTCAGATATAAAAACACACTTGACGTCAATAATAACAAACACGATTTTAGAGTTATTCTACGGCTCTCTCTTCATCCCTTTCTCTGTTTTCGTCTAAACAGTACAAAGTAGTAAAACTTCTTAAATAGTCCTCTGAGAGTGTGTCTCTGGTGGCCATACACATCATGTTTTATGCTTAAGTTAAATACAGCATGTCCTGGGTGAGTTGGAAACAGAGAGGTAGGTGTGTACTGTAATGTGTTTGCATGAGTTTATGCACTTGCTCTTGTGCTTACAATATGCTATTCGTGCAGACAGTTCTACAATGTAATGCCATGTGACCACTAAAGGCCTGCTTCAGGTGAGTAGAGAAAAATCATGTTTTAAAGATGAGCTACATCCAACTGAGTGTGCATTCTTGTGTGCGTCATGAAATATTAATGTACAGCAAAACACAGGGGACATCTGTGGAAATCTTCCCCCTGTGTGTTAGCATGTGCCCTTAGGGGAATAATTGTGTATGGCACCAGAGGACGTTTATATTTATATGGAAACAAAACTGTACAATGTTTACAATAGTCATGGCGAAATAAAATATTCTGGTTAAATGAAAAGATTTTACTATTTAACAAAAAGGTCTATCTCCATAGGAAACCTTTCCATTACATTGTCAAATACTTTAATAACAATTTGAGCATTTCCGTGGTAAAAACACTTTTAGCACTTTTAGTGTAATTGATGATGCCCATTTGCTCTATAGGATTACATTACAGTCCGGTTAGCTGCTTCCCATTACAGCGTTCTTGCTTAACCCTTGTGTTGTCCTCCCGGGTTAAGAAACGGACAATTTTTAAAAAATCTTTGTCCCTTTTTCAGGCTTACTACACCACCTTACTACCACTAGTTTTACCCTACTTTTTTGGAATTCTTGGTCAATAACCCTCATTTATATAGAATTACACCAAATATTTAAGTTAAAAAAGCAAACGCATAAATTATTAATTATTTTGACTAATAGTTAAGATCAGAGGAACATAAAGATGAGTTTTGTCAGGAATGAAAGTGATCAATTGTATTTGGAAAGAGCGTGGAATCCAATCCATTTTGTTTGGTAATTTGGTAAAAAAGAAACCCATATTTTAGATAGATATTTTTTAAAGGGGTCAAATTTGACCCGAGGACAGCAGGAGGGTTAATACTGGACCAATTTCAAAGATTTTCAGTCACTAAGACACCAGTGCATGGGGAAAAAAGGTTGAAAAAAGAATCACCCTTTAATTGATGGACTTGTTACGGCCCCGATACATCAAGGTGACTGTGTGACCGTTGCCTTAGTTTGTGTGGTGTGTCCCACATCGTCGGCCGAACAGGCAATCTTGGCTGTTCAGCTTGAAAACTGTAACATGGAAAGCAAACAAACAATTGTGAGAGCGCACACAGAAAGCTCTTCTCATTTTTCATTTCATCTGATCAATCCAACATACATACTGTAGCTGTCAAAACTGGCCAAAAATGCAGACAGTTGAATGTTCCTTCCAAACAACAGTTTCAAAAAAAATATTTTTGCATATTATGTCCATAAGATTCAATTCAATTTTCAATTAGCTCGAGCAATTAGCTAGCTCAATTAGCTAGTTAGCTCGAGACACTAGTAGGTCTAGACCACACTCCAGAATTTACAAGGACCCAACAGTTCTAGTAGTTTCCTCCAGAGCAAGCAACAATGCGACAGTGGCGAGGAAAAACTTCCTTTTAGGCAAAAACCTCGGACAGACCCAGGCTCTTGGTAGGCGGTGTCTGACGACCGGTTGGGGTTGAAATGAAGAGTGGCAATAACAGTCACAAGATGGCAAACATACAACAAGATATAATAACTACAAACACATACCTACACATTTCAAAATAAACTACTCTTAAAAAACTAATTTCCTATGCCGTGAAGCCCGTGTTAGACGATTTCTCTGCACCGTCTGTTCAGCTACACAATTAACCCCCTAGCAAGCAAGCTAGCATACTAGTCAGCGAGCCGGCCTCTAAATTGGTAAAATGTAACAACTTAAAGTTTCATTCAAACGCTCTTGTCACATCGTAGGAAAGCACATTTCTGTCTCCAGATGAGTGAATATTTTGTTCAGCTAATTTTGTGTAACTAGTCCAGGATGATGTTGGGTGTGTGGAATTAGCAAATTTGCTAACTAGCCAGCAGCAGGCTGTTTGGGTTTTGTCAGTACGCTCCCACCGAAGGGATAACTTTTGGACAGTCTGGTTAGCCGTTTCCCGGGGTCCGTCTGTTTTCCTGGCGGGGTAAAGCAAAGAAACCGTAAGCGCTGTTCTGTTTTTGCTTTGCTGATTAGAGCAAATGCTGTTTGTTGTTGGTATCATACCAACATTTGTGTCCGCTTGAATGACAAATAGATTACCGTGCTGCTGGTGTTCTCTCACACAGGCGCAGAATGTACATAGTAGTTGGCTGTTGGCAATTCAGTGTTGGCTGTTTCAATGTTAGCTATCACACTAGCTAGGTAATGCTAGGTAATGCTAGCTTCCTAGCTTAGTCTCGCTAATAAATGAGTGAATGAATGAATAATGAACCTTACTGTCTAGGTTAAATTATATTACATTCCTGTCCCTGGTTTTGAATAACTTTTGGAAGTCGATAATATTCCAAATGTTTTTCTCGGTCTGACCTATTGGTACAAGCTAAGACACAGCAATAATAACCCTTTTCCTTGACAACGTTCGGGATCTACTTCAGTGCTTGTGCATTGTTGTGATGTGGAGGACGTGTCGTGAAAACCCTCTATATGGGAGGAAATTAAGGCATGAATGAACATCTCCAACAGGAGATCACTCCCAGGTCATGTGAAGATATGTACCTTGTGCTTTTAGTAGTGCATTTTCACAGGAGTGACATATGTCCTATGAATGACATTGTAGTGAATCTACTGATGGTCTGGATTTCTGGACTGTTAGATCATGCCAGTTAAAATTGATGCTCAGGTCTGGGCTATAGCATTCCCAGATCCTCTCAATAGGAAGGCCAAAGTGGCCAGATATCACCAAAAACTGAGCAGAGGTTGTTAAAAGACTGCATTAAGAGCTCAACATCATTAATACCCATTATTAAAGTCACAGCCAAACTGGGAGATGAATTGCTGGACAGTTGGCAGAGAGATTAAAAAAGATAACTTGTGGTCACTAATCAACATATCCTCCCAACATATTGCATTAACATCCAAACTTAGTGTGAAAAGAAGGTCTATTGTATGACCACCAGCACGTGTGGGCCCGTGAACATGCTGCTTTAGATTGTGTGAATCAGTAATAGCCTACTAACAAAATAATTTGCGGCATAGTTATCGGCGACACCAGTGTGCAGGTTAAACTCCTAGCTTTTCAAATTTAATAACAGATGACATAAAGTCTGTGAACTCAGATAAAAACTGCCTAGCAGAACAAGGGTGGTGATAAATGCAATAGAATGGCTTTATCTGACCAACTCTAGTGATTTGCAGTTCAAAAGAGGAGAAAGTTTCCACCCTCACCAGCTGACAGGGGTAGCATGGCCGGACAGACGCAGTAATAAACGAGCAGTCAACAGGACAGCTCATTTAGATGAATAAACTCTGAGGTACGTTGCCAGGTTTCTGTCAGGAAAAGAAAGTCCACGTTTTGCCTTACGAACATCATGGTTGCAGCTATCGCCATTGTCCTGCTACACGTCCTGCGATGCCCTGTTACATCCTAAACTTGTACAAACTATTATTTTTTTTAGTCACTGTTCCACTACCTTTTATTGTGAATGTTACTGCCACTCTTCATTTCAACCCCAACTAAATCTTCAGAGTTTTAGGAAGACACTGCACTCAATAATGCTGAGCAGGCCACGACTATCCGGGCCAAGATGGAGGGGAGATGGATCCCTATTCAGCAATCCACTGGGCGCATCCGGAAACACTACCCGGATCTGGAGGCCTGCTCTGGTCCCTTGCCTCCTCCGTTTACCCCACTTCTTGGGCAGGTGCGCAGACCTTCTACAGTCGCGGTGCAGCAAAAGGTTGTGACCCAGTAAGGTGGTAGTGAGGGTAGATAACCAGACATTTCAGCTCTAATAAGCAACAGCATTTGTCGATCATTTGACTGATACATTTGTGGACCAGAATAGTTGCATTAAAAGGCATATAACAATAAGTTTCTGAGACCGAGAGTCAGAAAGGGCTGAGAGGGCAGCGGCAAAGCCAAACACAGGCACCATTGTGGAAGCATGGGAGCACACAGTCCCACGTGACCCAGTGAACAGAGGAGCTGCAGCAATGTGCATTACAACAAAAACATAGTGTTTTTTGAACACTTTAAGCCCGCCTCATGTAAGAGCATTTCCATCTGGTGAAATACTCAGCGAGGGCAAAGGCAAGCTCATAGTGTGCATTGAAAACCCCATGGGGAAGGTGTGGGTCTACAGATCTGCCCATGCTAAAGGTATAGCAGGTGAGAAAAGACTAGTTTTCAAGCCTTCTTTAACAAGAATGGACGATGTTTAAAGGACTTACACCCTGCTGTGTCACGTCTTGATTTGAGTCGGTTTATATTCTGTCCACAAACAGCACAGCTAGAGACAAAAGACCCAGGGCTGCCAACTCTCACGCATTGGCCGTGAGACACACGCATTTGACTGGTTTCACACGCTCACACACCACACCTCCGATTTCTCACGCTGAAGTGTCAACCTGGTCGGTCAAATTTCTGAAAGATGAGTTTATCTATAGATCTAGCTGTTGAGCCACTTATGATCGACTAGTTGTGCTTTCACAGACTGTGAGGGGGTTCAAGAGCGCTCCCTGTCTGTGGAATTTTCGAATTGTCGCAAACTGAGAACATTATTTTCACGATCCATCCCAGGTGCATTTCCCCCGGCTTCAGGTATGTGCTCTGAGTATTACAGACCTGTCCGTCGCTTCGTGTCCACTCTCTCTGTAAAGATAGAGGTGAGCAGCACGGCTGGTAAGCGTAGCAACTTCAGCTCATTTTAGTGGACCCGCTCTGCTGTGGGCAGTGACGCGTTGCATCCGTGCTCTACCTCCGATGAAGAGCAGCGTAGGCTACAGCCTCCTCTAAACTCTGTCAGAGACCAGAGACCCGAATGGGCCTCTGGTCTGTCAGACGGTCTGAGTGAGATACTACCATATCAACGGCGCATTAACATCCACAGCAGACTATATTACAACTCTCCAAATCTCGGACAACAGAGATGGGGAGGAGTTATATTTAGAATGTGCACAAAGTTGTAAACATGAGCAGAAATCTGATGAAACACATCTGAGCTATACTATACGATACTGCAATGTTGGGCCACTATTGTACTCCTCTAACCTTGGTGCATCTCTAAATGTAACTGTAAATAATTCATTCAATGTTTTATAAAATGAACAAATTGTCTTTATTTTCCCATAAAAGTAAATACAGTAAGTGGGGGGGCACAGATGATGAGGGCCAAACATTATTGAGCCTTGGCACAAAGGTTAAGGTATTAGAATTTCTGCAAATCAGTGGTTCTCATTCTTTAGAATTTCAGTGGTCTTAGCTGATCCCTCAAGATTAATTTAACTTTGGGTCCCTGGTCCCTACACCAGGGACCCCTGGACCTGTTCACCACACACCCAAATCTTCTCAGCTGTTGCTGACATATGTTCCTGTCTCTTCATGTGGCTCATTATGTTTGGCACATTGTCTGGGTCAGTTCTTATATCATAAGAAGGTAATAATGTAAATAATGTAAATTCTGAATGCCCTAATACCTGTTGATACTACGACAGTGCAAAGGCTTTTAATCCTACAGTTTTGCACATATCATGTAAGATTTGATTTCTTAATTTTTTTGTACAAAACTCTCCAGAAAGTGCCATTTAATGGTTTATTTTTCAAAATTTTTTCCTGGGGGGGCATACCCCCAGACCCCCCTAGGGAGAGCCCCCCATCCCCCCCACATATAACAAATCCCAATTTAAACCCTGGAGGATAGAGCCAAAGAAATTGCTTTGTACGCGGCAAAATATGGGTCAGCCCCACCAAATCTCACTCAAGGGTTTTTGGAAAAGTTGGCAACACTGAAAGACCACAAGGCAGAATTTATCTACTTCAGTTTTATGGGTCCTGCTTTTTGCATGTTGGCTCACAGTCACAACTTTCTTGAAGGAGATGGAGAAGATAAGTGATTTTTTTACCTGAAAAACAGCACAAAGAGAGGGTGATGTTAAATCAGTAAGGATGGGATAATAATACTGATAGCAATGTAAAGACAAGGTGAGGAGTGGCTGTGGACTTCTGTCACTGCTGCCCTGTTTCTGCACCAGCGCAGGCAGGTCAGCAGCAACAGTAGAAAAATCCTAATTTGGTCATACTGCATCGACACAGAACTGTATAAAAAAGAGGTGTTTGTACCCTCTGGGCTTACTTCTTCTTTTTCTCTTCTCTTTTTTGGACCTCAGACGGCTCCCTGCACGGACCAGTTTCATGTTTTATACTCAGTACTTCTAGAGGAATTGTATTGCTCTAAGATAATATGGAATTTTCTGCACTTTCTTGTAAACTGGTGAAAGTTGATCAGAACACAGTCTTGGTGTCTGCCTCTACTGGATCAGGTGGATCAGCCTTCGTTCCCTCTGGATCAGTGGCAGAGGTCAAGGCTTTTGGAACAATCACACTGAACCAGTTTTTAAATTTAGAATGAAATATTAAAACATGAAAGACATTTCTAAATGACAAAACCTTTTTTTTCTCAAATTAAAACTTTTTTGTATTTCTTATTTTATTTTTCTATTATTTAAATTTTTTTATATAATGTATATTTTTGCCCTAAAACCAGGCATGTGCCAACTTAACAACTTAATTAACTTAATACACTTTACAGAGTAGTTCAAGACCACACTATAATTTACAAAGCCCCAACAATTCAAGTAATTCCCTCAAAAGCAATTGTTTAGTTAATTAATAATTTAATTATGAATTATCATTATATATTATATTATATATAATTTATATATAATCATTTTAATTATTTTGTCCGTTTAGGCAGAAACCTCGGACAGACCCAGGGTAGGCGGTGTCTGACGGTGCCGATTGGGGGTGTGAGGAACGGTGGCAGTTATAGTCACAACAAAGATAATGGAACAATGATTAGAAATAGAAGGGTGTAGCAGGGCACTGCAGGGTGTAGCAGGGCACAGCAGGGCATAGCAGGACGTAGCAGGGCATTGCAGGGAAACAAGCAGGACCATGGCCTTAGCTGCAACCATGATTTAGGTGCCACCCTAATCCAAGGAAAACTGTTGGGTGAGAAAACAAAAGGGTCCCATGGAATAAGCTCCCCAGAGCTAAGTTAGTAACAAGCATTTCTGTGACATGAATGCACATGGATGACTCTTGCTCTCGTCTTTCTTTGGACATGCAAGCCAACATACTAGGTTTTTAACATGCAGGATTCCCTGCTCAATTTGACAACTTGGCTGGTAAGGACAGGTCATCTTATTTGTTGCTAAAATGAGTAAAATCCATGTCATGTGCTTTCCTTGCAGCAAAATTAAACCGGAGGTTTGCAATAAGCCTAAGTCACAGTAGGAAGAGCAAAGGTGTGAATGATAAAACTAATAAATGTTGAGCTGCTTCACTTTCAGTGTCCTGATTTGTGAAGTTTTGTATTCTGGGCTTGTCCAGGATTTTAACCCAGAACCTCTCGCACGTTAAGCGAGAATCATACACCTAGACCAACGAGCCACAAACATCAGTTTAGTGCTTGCACTTACCAATATTGAAGGCTAATTTATGTACTTTTCCGCATTAAAATGTCTAGAGAGGGAATGCCCCAGAGAAATCCACAATTTAATCAAGGTAAAGGTGCATTACTGTTACATTTGGTTGCCTTTCCAATGGCGTCCTATCCTCTTTGCACATGCGTCAGCATTGTGGTCTCTGCCAAAAGCTGTCATAAATGTACTTTTAATCCAGTTATGGAGTATTGTTTGTAATTGCCTATGCACATGCGCTGCCCGGAACGTCCATTGTGTGGCAATACAAATATCAAGAGTGCTGTCTTAGTAACTATCTTTTACCCAGTTATAAGACCCATTTTTACAATACACTTTTTAGATATTGGAGGTTTTTGTTGTTTAGAACTATTTATATTAACCGGATTAAAAATTTTAGTTATCTGACATCTGGATTTTACATAATCAGAGAAACAAGCTGAGAAAAGGTTAGCAGCGGCTCGGCTTGCAGTTCCTTCGTGACAACCTCCGTTCAGTTTTTAACCGATTTTAATCTTTGGGTCTGTTTGTTGTGGACAGTGCTGACAGGAACTGCAGAGTTGGGTGATAATTCTCTGTGAATTCATCATTACAAATGACCCCTTTCACATGCAATTAGACATGGGATCCATTGTTGATTTGAAAAGAAATTAAATTTAGCAGCTTACATGTATATCCTACTGCTTCCATGTGTTTAAGTGATCCCTACCATCCCCATCTAATTCTATTTTTTTTTCTTAGGTGTCGTTGCTGGCCCTCTCAATTTTTTTCTCATTTTTCTTTCTCTATACTCAAGTTTGGAACTCACTGCTGTTATCATCCCACCATCTCGCTTTTCTCTCCCAGAGAGAAAGGTCTTCTTTTCCTCTCTGTCACTTTATATCTCCATCTACCGTGCTGTCTTCCATTTCCTTGTCTGTTAACATCACACTATCATTCTCTTGGCCTTTCTACCTCTTCCACTTTCACACAGCGAGAAAAAAGCAAAATCAATCTCAAGGTCTCTCTCTCTCTCTCTTTCCCACACACAATATTTGAGTCTGGTTTATTCTTTGATTTTGAAATTCTCTTCAGATTAACCCTCATGTTGTCCTCGGGTCATTTTCCTATATCAATGTTCTTTTTAATAACCCAAAATAACATGATTGATTCCACACAATGCTCTTTGCCAAGTACAAATCTCTACTTTCATTAATTTTGGGGTGTCTAATAAAATTTTAGAGCATTTGAAAAACAAATTGAAGTGTTTTTGAAATACTATTGAGTAAAAGTTGACATATTCCAGTCTGTGATTATCCATCATCATACATTCCTTTAATTTTAGTCTAAATAATTCCTAATTTCTTAACTAATAATATACTAATATAATTGCCTAAAACGTCAAAAACAGCGACAAACATTGAAAAAACCCGCCAAAAGTGTTGAAAAAAGGGACAAAAACGTAAGAAAAAGTTAAAAACATTGATAAAAAAAAAAAGCGTCAACAAAAGTGTTGATTTTCAATTTTGACGGGAAGACCACACAAGGGTTAAATGCAGGTATGACGGGACAAGAGTTTATATTCATGCCATCTTGAAGCCCAAAGGAATACTGTGTTTGTGTGAGTGTCTCGGTCACAAATTGATCCTTGGCAGTGTTTGGGAGTGACGGAATACATACCGGCGTTACATATTCAGAATACAAATTATAAGTAACTGTATTCCGTTACAGTTACATTTTCTGTTGGCCTGCCCTGTTTGTCCCTGCTGTTTTCTTTTTTTGCTGAAGCCATCTGACAACGCACACCTGAGTTTCATCCACAATCACCTGCTCCCACCGCTCACACCTCCAATCATCAACAGTATTTCAACCATCAAACCATTTCGGTTGATTGTTGCTCCAGTCACGCTGGTGAAACTCGCTAAAAGCCAAATAGTCCTCAAGCATTTCGTACCTCTGTGTTGCATGTTATTCTTTTGTTTTTGTTTTCTCCCTCGCAGTTTTCACTTCCACTCCTGTTTCTGTCTCCGGTCAGCTGGCTTCTCCTCTCCTTGGTCCTCCTCCCACGGCACCCTGCATACACCTGTCTCTGTCTCCGCTTCCAGCTCGTGTGTCTTCATCTCAGCTCCATGCTCCCAGCTCTCCCACTCTTCCCCTCCCTTGTCTTCTCCTCGGCTCCACGCTCGCAGTTCTCCCACGCTTCACCGAGTGTCCTCACTCCCCAAGACTCCCCAGCTTCCAGTTCTCTGTGTCCGGTCCTTGGCGTCTGCTTCCCCACTTCCCTTCTCCCTCTTTAAAATAAATCCTTTTATTTTAAAGAGGGAGAGAGTTTTCCTTGTTCCTCTCATAACAAATTCTTTTCTGTTTAAGAAATTCAAACAACATTTCACATTTAAGGTCCCATGGCATGAAAATTTCACTTTGTTTTTTTAACTCATAAGGAACATTAGTTCCCCCAGCCTGCCTATGGTCCCCCAGTGGCTAGAAATGGTGATATGTGTAAACCAAGCCCTTGGTATCCTGCTCTGCCTTTGAGAAAATGAAAGCTCAGATGGGCCAATCTGGAATCTTGCCACGTATGAGGTCATAAGGGGCAAGGTTACTTCCCCTTTCTCTGCTTTGCCCGCCCAGAGAATTTGGCCCACCCATGAGAGAGAGACATCATGGCTTTTTAAATGAGCAAAGTGGCAGTTGGTCAAGGCCACAACCCCAGCCTCTACCTTTCCCCCTCACCCCACCCCTCCTCCTCAAAAACTACAGACTCAGAAATTGCACATATTAAGGAAAGATCATTGTGGGACTGGTGCAATTTGTCACCAAGGCTGAATTTTGGGAAATTTGGGAAAGAGATTTCAAAAGAACACCATGTCATTGGACCTTTAAAGAAAGAACATGGAGAATGAAATACTGTGCAGTGCAACCTCTGCTTGCCAGCAACCAACCTCATTTCAGCATCCACCTCCATCCTGAAGCATCTTAAAGCAAGTTGTTTTTTAATTAGCCAAGTGTAGTCGTCTGTTGTAGTTTTACTGGTCACCTTGCTATTTTATAATTGTATCAGGTACCTGCGTAGTTGACTTGCAACTTTTCATTCTCCTATGTGCTAATTTACTAGCCCCAGAGTCGTTGAAAGACTGACTAGCCCCGTTTGACGTGCTAGCTAACGTTAGCTAAAATTAGCTTGTGGTACCAAGACTACGGTTAGATTTTTGCAGTAGGCTATGCAGTTTGGGACTACAAATACAAAAATCAATCTGCTTGTTCATTCAGCCAGTTGGAACAGAAGAACACACCAGAACAGGTGTGTTTAGAAAGCAGTATTTGATGGCCGCATTCCTACACTTCCTACACATTAAATGTAAATCAATGTGGAAGTAATCCAAGTATTCAAAATATGTTACTCAGATTGAAAAACATAATGTAATACGTTACAAATTACATTTTTGGGCATGTATTCTGTAACAGAATATGTTTTGAAAGTATTCTTCCGAACACTGATCCTGGACTGTGGCATTTTGGTATATTTTATATATATATATATATATATATATATATATATATATATATATATATATATATATTCAGTGACATATTAATACTACTGTTGCCATCCAGCTTTGTGTTGTCTCTCAGTTGATGCTGAACTAATTAAGTTCAGCTCAGTTCAGTTGGCGCATTATTATTATGACACTGCGGTCCCATATACTGCCATGGCAGAGGGTGGCAGAATGAATTACAGTCACAACAGAACAATGGCAATCACTTACGTTCAGATAATCTACATACAGTGCCATTCTTCTTTTTGTTGTGTTGCCCTTTTCCCTTCATTTGCACCAGTAATTACATTTCACAGCAAGAGTTAGGCTCTTTTCTGCCACAGAAAACTTGGTATGTTGGCAACAGGCATCAGACAGCTTTGCAGGCTTTGGTTTAAAATGGTTGCTTTGACTCTACTTAGGGAATATTTAGCAGGTGTGCTGCTGATGGCTGAAAATTGCGATGAAACTGCCAAAGAAAAACTCATGCGTAGGATGAAGACAGGTGGACTATTTGATCATTTACATGCAAATCAAGAAGAAAAATAACCAAACAATTAATTGTATTGCAATTCCTTTCCTAGGGAGGTCCGGGAGATACAAACCAATAGAGAATGCTGCTGCTACATTCAACACTATCTAGCTTCAATATGGCCCTCTCTCAAAGGCCAATGGTTTCGGTTTACTTAAACATTTTTATTTTTATTTCTTATCTTTTATAACTTATTACCTATTGATGTTATTGTATTTGTTAGTAGTGAGTCTGAAGGATGGCATCTGTCTAAAAGTTTGGCCTAGAGCAATATGTTACAACAGCTACTCACTAGATTGCCATGCATTTTAGTATGGATTATCATGGTCCCCAGAGATAACTGATGACCCACTGATGTTTTATCATCAGGTGAATTATACACTTAAACTAAAAACATAGGTTAAAACTCCATGCACTAAGGCTCAGTCCTAAATGCAGTAGCCAGAGTTCGAGACCAGCCCTTTGCTGCATGCCGTGCCCCCTCTGACCCCCTTTTTCTTGTCTTGTCGATTAAGGGCAAAAAAGCCCAACAAAAAAATCTTAAAAAAACAAAAACTAATAGCTGGACTTCCATTAACTTGTCTGTCACTATTCATGGATCCCAGAAGATAAATGCTTATGTCACAGACAGTAGGTCTTTTACAATTCCCAGGCTTCAATCACACTCAGGTTTTAGTCAAAATTATCTTTATATAGTTTTTTTCAATTTACTCACCAATTGTACATTCTTAGTGGAAAAAATAGAAGATCCAATTTAAAGCAGTCTGTAGAAAACAGACTACAGTTTTACCCTGAGTGAGTTGGGAAAGGGCTAGCGGCACCCGTAATGCTCTTCCTGGTGCAACGCTGGTGCCCCCACCAGACGTCAGTGATCTCACAGACATCCTTTGCTGCCGTTTTTCCTGTGTCTGGCTCCGTTTACCAGCCTGTTTGTCCACACACCGTCCTGTACCCCCAGAGAGTATTTCTGTAGTCCTTTACCACCGTGCAGCCCTCACCAACTAAGCTCCTCTTCCTGCTCTTCCCCAACAGAACCTTTATTCCCTGTGCACCTCAACCAGTCAATATGTGATGCGCTACTGGTGGTTCCCGTGTTCATCCAAAGTCTCCATGTGCCTCAAGTGTCCTGGGAGGAGTCCTCAGTTCTGTGCCAAGCAAGCAAAATACAACCAAAACACCACACTATGTACAATGAAACAAAACACCACACTATATACAATAAAAATAAGGAAACACTAGCTACCTGGCTACACTTTGTGACACTCCTCCCACCTTTAAGGATTGTCGTCCCGATAAATAATCTCACGGTCTATAACAACCTGGTTTAACTCCTGAAGTACTCCTCTCATTGATCTGACCTGGTTCTGAAGGGCCTAGCGGGGTTCCCAAAGTTTCAGCCACCTCCTCTCTCATCTCTGCCACTGGAACCTGTCCTTCTAGGGTCGGCTGAGCCAATGATTTCTTCATCCTGTGGTTTGGGGTTAGGATCCACTGTGGCCTGCATGGAAGCAGAAGAGGCAATGTACTCACTTCTGGAGTATCTTGTGGGATAATAAGTCTTGTTTAGGATAGCAGTGGGTTTGGACAGGGCTTAAGCTGATTCCCGCGGATGGTCTTTGTTGGCCCGTCACGGCCATCAGGTCGGCTCTTGTATGCCGGACTGTCTTAAGAGAGACTAGATATGACGACATTTAGCTCTCTTACCCACCTTGGGGTCACTTTGCCCTGGGCCCACCAGCGAATGTTCCTCACCAGTACTCTCTTCCGGCAGGAGTAGTAGCGCCATCCATTTTTTATTATATCTCTTCTGGTCTCTGGCTTTGTCTGAGCTTGGAGCACGTCAACACTGCCTCATGTGCTTGCAGCAGTGTCTGGTGATGCGCCTGGACCCATCGTCCCTGTTGGTCAGTCTGTGAAGGCATATAGGCTGCCATCAACATATCCACCGGAAGACGGGCGTGCCTGCCAAACATTACAAAGAAGGGAGAGAGGCCAGCAGACTCATTAACAGTGTTGTTATATGCATGCATCAACTGTGGTAACCGCTTAGCCCACGGTGTCTGTTCCTCATTCTTCAAAGAGCTCAGAAGAGTAAGCAGTGTGTGATTGAACCTTTCTACTGAGCCGTTTTCTTGGTTTTGGACGGGGTAGTACAACTCTTCCTGGCTCCATACACATTGCACAGTTCTGCAGGACCACTGATTCAAAAGCTGCTCCTCGGTCTGAATTTATTCTTTCAGGGCATCCCAAAGGCTGGATGATGTATTTTCACAGTACTTTTGCAGTAGTCCCGGCCGTCTGGTACCTTGCAGGCACAGCCCATGCAAATCTGGAAAACATATCCACTGTGACCAAAATATAGGGGTACATGTCTCCAGGTCACCCCATTGGCAGATAATCCACAGCTAAGAATTCAAGTGGGTAAGAGGTGGAAACAGGACGTAGGGGTGCCCTTACTTCTCAATGGGATTTCTGTTGCAGGCAATGACCACAGTTGGTTGACCATCGGTAGACATCCTCTCCTTGTCCTGGACAATAGATCCTGCATTGTAAAACAGAGTCATTGTGCCAGGCAAATGTCTAACTGCATCATGGTATTGATCTTTGTACTCACATGAACCAGCTGTAGATCAATAACAATTCAATTATATTCATAGTGTCAATTTTCTCCACCCTGGGGGCCACAATGTGCTCAAACAGTTTGGTTTCAGAAAACCCCCTTAACGCTCATGTGGGCCCATGACCTAGCAAAAGGTTGTAACAGCTTGCCTCTGTGTTTGTGTATTCTAAAAACTGTTTACCTTCTTGTATCAGGACCTTAACCAGACTTAATGAGGAGTCTTCCTGCTGGCGTGATGCCCAAGGCATCAACTGCTCCTGGCTTTCGGTGCTCTCTGTTGCAATGGCCATAGAAGTAGAGGTTGATCGCCGTGACAAGGTGTCTCAATTTCCATTTTCTTTCCCTGGACGGTATTTGAGTGTATATTTAAAGTTTGCCAGTTTTGACACCCACCTCTGCTCAGCCGCCCCAAGGTTTGCAGTGTTCAAATGCACCAGCAGGTTATCATCAGCAAAAACAGTAACATCAGAACCCCAGAGACAATCCTTGAATTTTTCTAATAAAGCCCATTTAAGGGCTAGTAGCCACTGGCAAGATCAAAAGTTTAATACCACTCTGCCTTGGACAAGGTGGTGAGAGACCAATGCATGGTAGGGGGTAAACGTCTTTATGGGTGAGAGCATTTAGCCATCGGTAGTCAACACAAAACCTCTATGTCCCATCTTTATTTTTAACTAGAACAACTTGTGCTGCCCAGGGGTTGCTGCTCTCTCTTAATTTACTCTTTTCTCCAGCATGGTCTGTACGAGGGACCGTAGTTCTTGGTACATGTTACCGGCCTGTAGTGTTATATCCTGCTACGCTCTGCAGTGCCCTGCTACGTCCTGCTGTGCCCTGTAACGTTGTGCAGGGCCCTACTATGCCATGAACTAATACAAACTACTATTTCTAGTCACTGTTCCATTATCTTTTACTGTGACTGTTACTGTTACTGTCACTATTCATTACAATCCCAAATGGCCCCATCAGACACCACCTACCAAGAGCCTGGGTCTGTCCCAGTTTTCCTCGCCACTGTCGCACTAAATGCTTTTTCTTGAGGAAATTACTGGAATTGTTGGGTCCTTAATTTGATTTGAGTGTGTTCTAGACCTACTCTGTAAAGTGTCTTGAGATAACTCATGTTATGAATTGATACTATAAATAAAATTGAATTGAAGTTAATTACTTATTCTCTATCACTTCTTGCTTTTGTACACCTCCTTGCATTTCAGACAATACTGCAAAATGTGTTGAAAAGAAATGTCTCTGCATGCTTGTAGCTATCTATGCAGGTCCGCCTTCATCCCCCTTCATCTCTATAGTGCTGGGGTAATCTATATAAACAAATACACAGGGCTACTGTAGCTGAGTTCGTCTTTATAGTGGTCATTTTCTAGGTCTTGAGAATTTTTTTACTTGACACACTATATGTAATAGATGACACTGAATTATTGTATAAGGTCAGAAAAAATACACAAAAACATTGTTTAGATGTGGTTCATTAATGACCTAAAAATACACTACGATGCAGAGAAGAGTTGGAGGCGGGGATGAGAGTTGCACCCTGCGGGCATGTTTTTCCCACTTAGTCCTATCTTTGCATGTTTATCTGTTTGGCTACATAGTAAGCTGTGTTTCTTGGAAATGTTGTTTGATGCAATAATTAGAGAAAAAAAGGAGAGGGAACAGAGACAATATTTCAGTTTTACGTAAACCAGATGCAGAAGACCAAGCCCATGAACATCACACAGGCAATTTGGAACCTTTGAACAAGAGTTATCTCAGTGAGGGAGTCTTAAACCACCAAACTACATGTATATTTGCGTGTCCACCACCCTGTTGAGGCCGCTAAGCTAGAACCTAAAGAAGCTGTGGTGAGCAAAGATCCAAGTCAGCCATCTGTCATTGCAGCTTTTGCAAAAAGCACCAAGTACAGTACAAATGGAACGGCAAAGGATGGGACGAATGTACAACAGCTGCCATACTTTGCGTAGGAGATGGTCTCCTATCATACAGTTAAGAGAAAAGTTTTAGAGAACTACCCCCAATTTTTGACAAACCGTATGAGCCGCCAGTACACAAATTCTTCACACAGGCCACTATCCCTGATCTGTACAATAAAATGAAGGTGAGCATCAGTAAAGATTTGAAAGCGGCAGACTTGGTAATTTTCACAACCATGTGTTCATTCATAAACATGGCCCCCTACATGTCTGTGACAGTCCATTATATTTCCGAGGATTGGGAACTTGAGGTGAAATGTCAAAACGACATTCATCCCACAGAACCATGCACCATAGCAACACAGACAATTGCACCACTACTGACAATTGGGATCAATATTGTTGCAGCCATACACAGTCAATAATTCATTGCAGAAGGAGAAAGCAAAAACTGGGCTTTTGGTGTCTGCCACTCCATTTATGGTGCATTCTCTCTCAGCTGAGTTTGACAAGTTTTCCGCAAGGAACACCTCAACACATGCTGATAACAGTAAGTCACTGGCTTAATGTATTATTAAAGCTATAGTTGGTAACTTGGTTAGTAAAAAAATGTTTGTTATATTTGCTGAAACTGCCACTTTATCTTGCCAATACTATATGAATCACATAATCTATGAAAAAAATCACTTGGAGCCTGTTGCTCTGTATGGCATCAGGGAAAGCGATGCAGCAGTAACATTGTGGATGGATAGTAGAAACAAACCTCCTTGAGCAGAAACGGATAAGGAGAAGAGTGTTTTGATTAAAAAGTTAAGTTTCAAAACCCTTCTAGGTGGTTCTCTCCACAAGACTTACGTTATTTGCATGTTCTGCCAAATGTTAATTCAGTTACTACCAGACTCAAATACCACTAAATGGCCAAGCATACGGCTGATGCAGAGAACCCCGCTCCCCTTTGCTAAAGGCTGGATAGTTTCCAACGGAGACACCTGGACAACCAACAAGCTTTCAACAATGATAGCGAAATGGGTGGCTAAAGCTTGCAGGCATTGTATCCAATGTCTGCACGGATAAATTGCATTTGAGAAACACCACTGTATCTGAGATACACAACTTGAATGAAGACAAGAAAAATAAAGTCCTGGAGGGATTGGGACAAACAAACATGGTAGTGCTCACTGGAGACTACTGGACTTCTCGCAGAAATTTAATTTTTCAATTTAATTTAATTTATAGTATCAATTCAGATAACACGAGTTATCTCGAGACACTTTACAGATAGAGTAGGTCTAGACCACACCCTATAAATTTACAAGGACCCAACCATTCTAGTAGTTCCCTCCAGAACAAGAAACAGTGCGACAGTGGCAAGGAAAAACTCCTTTTAGGAAGAAAGCTCGGACAGACCTGGTGTGACCCCAACTTACCTCAGGGTCACAGCAGTGGGAACAACAGTGGGAACTTCAGTCGCATGCTTTCACTGTTGATAGAGGACTAAAGATAGAGGACATTCGCCAAAACATACGCCAAGCACCTTTTCAGTTAGCCAGACAGTGGGACATACTCTGAACCCTGCAGAAAGGTAGTGAGCCTCAAACAGGACGGAACTCAAGATAGAACAGTACCCCAGAGATGATAAAGTGTCTTCTGAAAAATCAAGAACCACTGAGAGATGCACTGGCTGTACAAACAATTTACATCACCATGCTATGCTGGATAAACTGAAGAAGTTAGAAACAGTGCTGGAGCCCTGCAGGTAATTTATTGATGCTCTTGTTCATAGTAAGTTTGTTTCTCAATCAAATAATGACAAATAGACCTATGCTCCTGGCACAGGTGTATTTGTGGGAATTGTGCAACAATGCCTACAGAGCCTGATAAATTCTGCTGCAGGGAGATACCATAGGTAATATAATAGGCTCGGTAAATATAATTGTAATTATGCAGTCATTTTCTTTTCCTTAATCCCATGTAAGTACACTTTAAAATTTACAAGGTTACAAGACTGCAGCAGTTTAAGGACCAACGACCATGCATGGTTGATCACCCTGTCCTCGAGCCTGTGTGTTTGAATGTGTTGTCATTACAGAATGCACTTAACATCTCAAGAGCGACTACAGGCCTTTACATCTAAGGGGGATAGAGCGGTAAGCATTTTCATGAATTTAAATTGTCAATTATTATTGTAATAAAATATGAGTAAGAAAAAAATGCAATAAATTACAGTTCCTGATATCTTACATTGCTTACACTTCATCTTTCATGTTTGTCACGTTTCATATCAAACACTGAAACTGTGTACGTGTATAGACTTGTATTTAAAATGTTATCATCAGAAAGATTACTACAACAAATACCACAATACTTTGAAAGAAAGTGTTGTGGCACGGCAATCCTGATTATAGGCAAACGTGATAATTTAGTATATTGTTTATAAAAACAACAATATTACTCATCACTATCACTATGTTCACTAAGCTATTCTACAAAAAAAGAAGAAGGACACACTACAAATGCGTGTCACCATTACTGTTGACTAAATCAGTGGTTCCAACCTTTTTGGTCTGGGGTGGCCCTTTTTCAGATGAACTCACGTACCTCTTCATCTAATTTGTTAGGTTTTTCAGACAATTGAACTTTTAATATTAAGATTGATATTGGTCAGTATACCATATAACTACTATATATATATATATATATATATTACTATATGGGGTGCTGTTTGTAAAGTGGCTCAGGCTGAAAATAACAGCAACATTTTATCACATTTAACTTCAAACAATGTTTAAAAAACTGGTCTGAATTTTTTAGGGTCACTTTTTTTGCACATTTACAACAATATTTGTCAATTTTAGAAGATATTTTAAATAGTTAAATTCCAATATTAAATGTGACAACTGAATGTTATATCTAAATATGACATCTAAATCTTAAATCTAACTGTTGAAAATAAATATTTAACTAATATGCAAATTCAAAATGCCGTAAACCGGAAGTACCAAAATAAAAGCTCAAGGAGGTCAGTGTGTGTTTATAGTGTCATATAACAAATAAAAACAATCTCATCCAGGGAAATGGACTCTTTAACATGGATTATTGTTATAATAACACGTTTGAAGAGTACTTTGAGTTTTTAGTGTCACTTTTATGAAGGGTGTGGGACTTTTGACCTGTAGCCACTATAACCAGCCACAAGGGTGCTCACTTTCTTGCATAAAGGCCAGCAAGTGCCTACCCCCGCCCGCCCCCAACTAGGTATGGTACTTTTGGCCATGGTCGCTCAGCGAAAATGTCCAATGAATTGGCAATAGCCAAGAACGTCGGCAGAGCCGTCCAGGTGGCTATACAAAATTTTTCAACAGCAACCACCTCAGGGCCACCACAGGCCACCTCGGTAAGTATGTTTTCCAAATCATGTAGCATTGGATTCTTGTCAAGGCTTACTTTACTAAACTAGCTAACGGTAGCCAGTAGAGATTTGCTACTAGCACCAATGCACTTTATGTGTATCACGTGTTTCTACAAACAGTAAAACTCACACTGGTAAGTGATGCAGTGGGGTGAACTCATGAGCTGAAAAACGAGGTGTGTAAATATGAGTTCAACATTATGTGAAGATGGTCTGAGCAGAAAAGGATACATTTTATAATTTAGCGTTATAGCTAATGGAGGCTACTTGTCACCCCTCAGGCCCACAAATGACACTGTAAATTGTTGGTCAAATGGAAATCTGCCTCTGTCCTCAGACATCTCACCTTGGCTTAACTGCTGGCCAAGATAAAGCAAGATAAAACCGTTCTCTGCTTGGCTAGAGAGAGAGAGTAATGCTGATAGAGGACAGAGGCAGTCACAATGATAAAGACATTTAATTTAACGTGAATAAGGTACCAGACTATATACTGTAAAAAAGCATAACATTTATCTCGCTTTGTTTCTACATTTTCCTGCTTTTTTGTCCATTGCCAATCTCAACCCTGGTTTTTGACTGCTGGACATATAAACATTAAATACACATGAAATATAATGTCACACAATAACACCGGGGCCAGCCACTCCCACCACCTCCATTGGGACATCATACCACTCAGTATACTTTCATAGTTATGTAACCTAGCAGGTTGTTTGTTGGTTTTTTAATTTGTGTGATGTAAAGATTTGACATTAGTTCCAATCATGATGGATTGTTTTTAACAGTTACTTTATTGTGAGGGGTTGGTTGGACCCAGACACAGAAACGACACAGACTCAGACAATGACGGTAATGACAAAGGTTTAATCCGAAAAAACACAAAGGAGGAACAGGTGGTGGAGGTATGGATGAGAGTCACAAGGAGCGGGTCTTGAGGTAGCTGCAACACTGACGACTGGAGACAAACACGCTTAGAGGTTAGTAACAAACTGGCGCCAAAGAGGTGGCCGGCCCAGGTTTAAGTACTGTGGAGATGGGATGATGAAGATGGGTTGCAGCTGTGCGGAAGGCAGACGGCAATGAGTGGACACGCCTCCGGCCCAGGATCCTCTGTGACCTCTAGTGGACGACAGACGAAACAGACAGACACACCTACACACAGGGGATAGGAAGGACAGGCCCAAACCAAGGCGGGCCCATGACATTTATATGTTGTTTATTTTTCACTTTGACTGTATTGACCATTTAACTGACTGTTTCCATATTTTTTGATTATGTGGGATTTTCAATAAAAGGTTGTTAAACTTACAGAAGGCTGGTTCTGCTTTCACTGGCTTTGCTGTGCATTCTGCCTCATTGGACTTAGGGAAATTGACTCTAAATTGCGGCTCAGACAGCTGTTGTTGCTTGGGGATGCCTAGCATTTTCATTGAAGTGCAGGGCTGCCAGGTAGTGTCTTTGGAGGAAAACTTATACTTAGAAATATGGTGGAGCTTTTCCACATCTTTCAGAACCCTCTTGTTGGACAGTATATAGGAAAAGAAGAAGCTTTGCATTTCAAGTGCAAATTGGTATGAAGATACTTGCTGTCAACCATTTGCTCTTGTTCCTTAAAGTGTGTTGTGAATGTGAACAAACTTTACCAGTTTCTTGGACAGTCCTAATAATATGAAAACAGTGTACGCCTGTCTGTGTATCAGTAATACACAGACAGGCAGGCCGGTCTGAGTATTTCACAATCTGCTCAGTTACTGGGATTTTCACGCACAACCATTTCTAGGGTTTACAAAGAATGTAGTGAAAAGGGAAAAACATCCAGTATGCGTTTAGTCCTGTGGGCGAAAATGCTTTGTTGATGCTAGAGGTCAGAGGAGAATGGGCGGACTGATTCAAGCTGATAGAAGAGCAACTTTGACTGAAATAACCACTCATTACAACCGAGGTATGCAGCAAAGCATCTGCTACAACAGCAGAAGACCCCACCCGGTACCACTCATCTCCACTACAAATAGGAGATGGCTACAAGTTGCAAGAGCTCACCAAAATTAGACAGTTGAAGACTGGAGAAATTTTGCCTGGTCTGATGAGTGTCAATTTCTGTTGAGACATTCAGATGGTAGAGTCAGAATTTGGCGTAAACAGAATGAGAACATGGATCCATCATGCCTTGTTACCACTGTGCAGGCTGGTGGAGGTGGTGTAATGGTGTGGAGGATGTTTTCTTGGCACACTTTAAGCCCCTTAGTGCTAATTGGGCATTGTTAAATGCCACGGCCTACCTGAGCATTGTTTCTGACCATGTCCATCCCTTTATGGCCACAATGAACCAAAGCTCAAATGTCACAAAGCTTGAATCATTTCAAATTGGTTTCTTGAACATGACAATGAGTTCACTGTACTAAAATGGCCGCCACAGTCACCAGATCTCAACCCAATAGAGCATCTTTGGGATATGTTGGAACGGGAGCTTCGTGCCCTGGATGTGCATCCCACAAATGTCCATCAACTGCAAGATGCTATCCTATCAATATGGGCCAACATTTCTAAAGAAAACAAAACAAAAGGGGGTCAAACACAGTATTAGTATGGTGTTCCTAATAATCCTATAGGTGAGTGTATATTGAATACAAAATTGACAACCAAATTACCTCTAAATAATATTCTAAAAATTAAAGGTTGTACATGTGAACAGGGGATTCCTTAGGCTGATGCTTTACACACACAAAGGAATAAAACCTTTATCCCAGGTGTCATTCATTGATGTTGGCCTTCTCACACCAATCACACCATGTGCCTCCAAGAGAGCAAGGCTCCTCTTTAGACCTTTCTCTCTGTGATAGCTTACGCCTACGTCATTGCTCTGCTTATTTACAAAATAGCAGATAGAAGCATGATTAACACTAAAACCAGCGGCATTCCATTTACTCCGCCCACTAGGTAATTTTTACCCGCTGCTGCAAAAGCGTCAGCACTCACAAATATGGCATTTCTTGATGCAGTTGATAATTTTTATCTAGGGCTGTAATGATATGCAAAACATTTACTAATGACCTCTTAATTGCATCAGACAAAGGACTTATCTCTGTACTGGTGTTATTATATCTTAGTGCTGCATTTGATACCATTGACCAACATATCCTATTACAAAGATTTAAACATTTAATTGGCATTAAAAGAACTGCTCTAAACTGGTTTAAGTCTTATTTATCAGATTGAATCCTCCGTGCACTCCAAAGTTAGTCATTGAGTCCCACAAGGATCTGTGTTCGGCCCAATCCTGTTCACTTTATATATGCTTCCTTAGGTAATATTATCAGGAACCTCTCCATAAACTTTCATTGTTATGCAGATGATACTCAATTATATCTATCGATCAAGCCAGATGAAACTAATCAGTTAGCTAAACTTCAAATGCGCCTTCAGGATTTTAAAATCTGGATGACCTGTAATTTTCAAAGGTATAATAATCTAACTCAGATAAAACTGAAGTTTTTGTTCTGGGGCCCAAGCACTTCCGTGACACATTATCCAAGAGACGGTTACTTTGGATGGCATCACCCTGGCCTTCAGCACCACTGTGAGGAATCTTGGAGTTATCTTTGATCAGGACAGTCTTGTGTCTCACATAAAGCAAATTTCAAGGATCGCCTTTTTTCACCTACGTAATATTGCAAACATCAAGAATATCCTGTCTAAAAATAATGCGGAAAAACTAGTCCATGCATTTGTTACTTCTAGGCTGGATTACTGCATTCTACATTACATTATTCTCTATTGTCAGGGTGCTCAAAAAAGTCCATAAAGACTCTTTAGCTGATCCAGAATGCTGCAGCACGTGTTCTGACAGGAACCAGGAAAAGAGATCACTCTCCTGTTTTAGCTTCTCTGCATTGGCTTCCTGTAAAATCCAGAATAGAATTTAAAATCCTTCTTCTCACCTACAAAGCTCTTCATGGTCAGGCACCATCTTATCTTAAAGAGCTCATAGTACCTTACTACCCCACCAGAGCACTGCGCTCCCAGAATGCAGGGTTACTTGTGGTTCCTAGAGTCTCTAAAAGTAGAATGGGAGCCAGAGCGTTCAGCTATCAGGCTCCTCTCCTGTGGAGTTCAGGAGGCAGACACCGTCTCCACATTTAACAATAGGCTTAAGACTTTCCTCTTTGATAAAGTTTATAGTTAGGGCTGGCTCAAGAAAGTCCTGAACCATCCCTTAGTTACGCTGCTATAGGCCTAGACTGCTGGGGGACTTCCCATGATGCACTGAGCATCTCTCTTTTTATTGCTTCGGATCTGTGGTTGGAGTCACTTGCTGCCTCCATGTTCCTGCTCGACACCCTTTGCTACAATTCTCCATATCTATCTCTGTCTGTCTGTCTGTCTGTGTCTCTCTCTGCCTCTGTGTGTGTGTGTGTGTGTGTGTGTGTGTGTGTGTGTGTGTGTGTCTGTCTGTCTCTGTCTCTCTCTGTGTCTCTTTCTTTCACCCCCAACCGGTTGAGGCAGATGACCGCCCACCCTGAGCCATGTTTCTGCTCGAGCAAGTTTTTCCTTGCCTCTGTCGTTTAGTGCTTGCTCTTGGTGGGAAGTGTTGGGTTTCTGTAAATAACATCACAGAGTACGGTCTAGACCTGCTCTTTATGGAAAGCGCAATGAGATAACTGTTGTTGTGATTTAGCGCTATATAAATAAAATAAAAACCGAAATCGCGACACTCAGCTCGATGAACCTGTGTGAGAAGGCAGAATCGCCTTCCCATCCAGATTCAATGCTACCACATCTTTAAATTACTATTAGTATTAGTCCTTTTGGTGCCTTATCCCTTTTTTTGTCTGGTAAGTTTAGCTTACTGCAAAAGAATCTTTGGGGTTGGATTAATCAACATTGAAATCAGTTACTATCAATAAATAAGATAATAATCTGTTGTATAACTGTGTTGCAAAGTAGGATGTAATCAATGACAAAACAATGCCATGGCATTGTTTTGGCAGCTAAAAAGTTGTATTTGGTTGTATCGAATCGTGGGTCAAAAATCGTGATACAAACTGAACCCTGGGTTTGGTGTATTGTTACAGCCCTATTTTTATTTATATATATATTTTTAATTAATATGACTTAAAAAAGTCAGTTTATGGGCTTTAGGCGCGTTTATTACAGATCAAACAGACACGCAAAATGTTTTGTGACTGCGCTCTGCCAGTTTGTGCGGTTGTAGTCAATAATGGTTGATCCAACACTAAAGAATATAAATATGTATAATTAGTTTAGCTAGTGAAGTAAGCTTACATTGCATGAGTTACGCCTAACATTAAAGGAACATGCCGACTAATTGGGACTTTAGCCCTTTTACCATAACCCCAGTCGATACATACCCTTCTCATCTCCGTGCGTGCTGTAACTCTGCCTGATTCAATTCAATTCAATTCAATTTATTTATAGTATCAATTCACAACAAGAGTTATCTCAAGACACTTTACAGATAGAGTAGGTCTAGACCACACTCCAGAATTTACAAGGACCCAACAGTTTCCTCCAGAGCAAGCAACAGTGCGACAGTGGCGAGGAAAAACTTCCTTTTAGGCAGAAACCTCGGACAGACCCAGGCTCTTGGTAGGCGGTGTCTGACGGGCCGGTTGGGGTTAAAATGAAAAGTGGCAATTACAGTCCCAAAAAAATAGTAGTTGTTAGTAGTCCTTTGTAGTAGGCACAGCAGAGCGTAGCAGGAAGAACATGGCATCGCGGAGCGTGTTGCGGGACCATGGCGACAGCTGCAATCTTGATTTTGGAGCCTCCCTGATCCAAGGAAACATGCTGGGGGAAAAAGAACATAAGGACTCTGGGGAATGATTCCCCAGAGCTAGGTTAGTAACAAGCATTTCTGGGACATGGATGCACATAATTGGAAAGATAGAAAGATAGAGGAGAGAGGAACTAGGTGTGTCACAGGAAGTCCCAGATGTCTAAAACTATTACAGCATAACCAGGAGAGACAGTGTAAAGAGAGGAGCCTGGTCAGGCTACAACTCTCCCCAAACCCTCCCTTGGTTAGGGTAGGGGGAGAGACACTTAGGGTTAAGGTCAGGAGGGTCAGGGTTAAGGTCAGGAAGGTCAAAGTGGGTGATAGGATATAGACCCAGGTTAGGGTAGGGGGAGAGAAAGATAGGGTTAAGATCAAGACGGTCAAAGTGGGGGATGGGATACAAACCCTGGTTAGGGTAGGGGGAGAGAAAATTAGGGTTAGAGTCAGGAAGGTTAGAGAGGGGGATGAGATACAAACCCTGGTTAGGGTAGGGCATATTATTATATATGCCCTAACTATAAGCTTTATCAAAAAAGGATAGTCTTAAGCCTACTCTTAAATGTGGAGACGGTGTCTGCCTCCCAAACCCAGACTGGAACCTGGTTCCACAGGAGAGGAGCCTGATAGCTGAACGCTCTGGCCCCCATTCTACTTTTAGAAACTCTAGGAACCACAAGTAACCCTGCAGTCTGGGAGCGCAGTGCTTTTGTAGGGTTGTATGGTACTATGAGTTCTTTAAGATAAGATGGTGCCTGACCATGAAGAGCTTTGTAGGTGAGAAGAAGGATTTTAAACTCTATTCTGGATTTTACAGGAAGCCAATGCAGAGAAGCTAAAACAAGAGAGATGTGATCTCTTTTCTTGGTTCCTGTCAGAACACGTGCTGCAGCATTCTGGATCAGCTGAAGAGTCTTTATGGAATTTTTTGAGCAGCCTGATAATAAAGAATTGCAGTAATTCAGCCTAGAAGTAACAAATGCATGGACTAGTTTTTCTGCATCATTTTTAGATAGGATATTCCTGATTTTTGCAATATTACGTAGGTGAAAAAAGGAGATCCTTGAAATTTGCTTTATGTGGGAATTAAAGGACATGTCCTGATCAAAGATAACTCCAAGATTCCTCACAGTGGTGCTGGAGGCCAGGGTGATGCCATCCAGAGTAACTATCTCTTTGGATAATGCGTCACGGAGGTTCTTGGACCCCAGAACAATAACTTCAGTTTTATCTGAGTTTAACATTAGAAAATTACAGCTCATCCAGGTTTTAATATCCTGAAGGCACATTTAAAGTTTAGCTAACTGATTAGTTTCAGATGCCCCCAGCATTAGCTTAGCCTAGCAACGATCCTACAAATAACTGGTTCCAACTAGCTACTGCTCCCAATAAGTGACAAATTAACACCAACATGTTCCTATTTACATGTTGTGATTTGTATAGTCACAGGGCGTACAAATAACAAGTTCACATGAGACACAGCCATATTCTAACCACATTCTAACTGGAAACTATATTATCAGAAAGGCAAAGCACTGCTACTTCTGCTACTTGGGCGGAGTGATTTGCTCGCAGCACCTGAGAAGCCCAGTCACGGAGCAGAGAGTTTGCCTGGAGTTAGCTTAGAGTTGGAGTAATAAAGTCAACAATTCCAGTAATTCCCCCAAGAGTAACAATGTTGCTCCTCAGGTCCATCATGCTATAACTTGGCAGAATGGCCTTCAAAAACTAATATGTTACTTCCATATACAGCATACAGTATATATTTTATTTTAATATATTTATTATTATTAAATCTCTATCTTGACAAAAACATAAGTGTAACAGCCAGAATTAAAAAACTGGTGAGTTGGCCTTTAAGTCACCACCTAGAATGACATTCTGCTGTTGACTAATGCCAACTTTACACTTAACAACTTTTTAAGCAATTCCAATGTTGCAAAAATCTTTCCAATATCGGAATGAAATCATGACAGACTTCCTAGGTTTAGTGCGTGCTTCCTTCGTATCAAATGCAATGTCACCACCTTCCAACAAAATCAAACGTGTTTAAAATATTTAAATATTTAATAAGATAGAAGATAGAAGTTTTATGTCTTGGTAGTAATATCTCATAGTCTGTGATTGAGGAACATATCCAATATCCAATTGTCTTAGATGACATGAGATGGTTTTCTTTAGATGTGAGATGGTGTCAGACTTTAGTCTTTTCAAAGTCTTTTCAGAATCTTATAGTGTATGGTAGGCATAAGCATGTTTGGGGGATGTCAATGTGAAACTATGATGATGGCACTGATAATTTAATTTAATAAGAATTTAATACTAATAGTACTACTAATAATAATTATAATGTAATACATTAATGGGAAAATGAGCCACAAATTGTGTTGACATTGGCAAAAGCATCGGTTATTGGTGATCGCTCTGACCATCATCGATCCCGGAAATCATTGTCTTTTGGCCCGACCATAAGTTCAATTCATAAAGATCAGCGCTAATAGCCACAGAGTTATAATAATATTATTAGCGATTTCAGAGTGTTGATGGTAATGAAGCACATTTACTGTATAAGGGCTGTCCTCTGCTTCAAACTATGCCATCTTCGTTTACAGCTTGAAGGTGTGCGTTTGGAGAAAAAAAATAACAGTACTGACAGACTGGGATAGTAAATCCCATATAGGTTTTCTCTCTGTCATGTTAAAATTCCTTTCCTTAGGTTTTGAGGAATGCCTCTGCACCTCGTCAGTCAGGACCTGTAACTTGCGGTCTGAATGTCTGCCAATGTTATGCCTACTGTGGTCTTGGCATAAAGGCAACAGTTATTGCCACACGGCTTGCAATCAGACGCAATACACTTGCCCTTAGCTGTAAAACTTTATGGCTGTGTTTCTGTTGTAATTTAATCAGTGCAATATCTATTGTAAATCGGACCTTGAGACTAGGTACATAACAGTTGCAAGTAATGCTCAATTCATGCGGTTATCAGTGGCCACAATCGATTCTTTGTGAATTTGCCCATCAGAGAGCAAAATACAGACTGGCTGAGGATGTGTGTAACAAAGAAATGGATACAGTGAGGAGGAGAATAAAAAGGAGACACAAAACACACAGGGACAGAAGCAACACAAATGTGTTGCATTTGTCACTGTGTGTTTTGTGTGTCCCGGAGCGAGATGGACACATTGACCTGCAAACACAAACGCACACAAAGCGCCTGAGAAGAGACATTCATCTGTCCCATTCTGAATCCAGCTAAGTGAGATATCGGCATCTCTCCGTTTAGCTTCAGCCATGGTCGAGACCAAGATAGCATCTGCCCTTTCTAGAGGCTGGCACAAATCCATAGAGCGCTATAACAATTATCGACAATCAATGTCTATTTACCTGCCATTCACAGTGACTGAATAGTGCTGTCTAAATAAAGCGAATGTCTGTCTCAGTTTTTTTTTTTAAATAAAAGGGAAAAAGTGTGTATGTGGGGGCATTTTTTCCAAAACAAGGGCAAATGTAAAAAAAAATATGTAAAGAAATCTTTAAATTGATTGGCATAATTGTGAATGGATGACACATGAAAATAGATCATTCAGTCATTGTGATAGCATTGAGTCACATTTTTAACAGTGACAAACTGCTGTTTGTAAATGTGTAGTGCTGTCAGTAGAGAGAAAAACTAACCAATTGGTGATGCCTACAACGAGTTATCCTCCTGCTAGAGTTAGCACCCAACAGGCTTTAACAGGGCACGTTTTAAACGTGTTTTTAGCCTCTAAACTTGTTCAAAATGTCATTACAAGTGCCTACCCATGTGCAGTGATTCCTTCCGAGGAAACACAGTGAATCTGACTGCAGTAGATGTGACAGAAAGGCATAAAGTTGTGTTAATCCATACCTCTGTTTATTTCCTGTTTTCCGGTGAAGGCCACACTAGTCAATTGTCAAACTCATACAATCCAATCTTCCAAAATGTATTTTTTCCACAAAAAAGATTTGCTGTTGTTATGTCCTTAGTAATGAGTATGTAGAAACAGGCTTTAACCTGACTCCACAGGGGAGCCAGGAGAGCTTAATGTAAAGAGTTCAAGAGCTATTGTGCATAGGTAACTAAGCAACAGTGGGCTCTTGAACTTTTGACCTGCTTCCGCTCTGCTCTCTAAAAAAAACAGATTGTCTCTCATGCTACACACTAACAATTCTGTTATGGTCTCTTTCTATTATTTTGTTATATTTCACATGTGTTGATCGTGAGAGGATTGTGGCATTGTATTTCATCATTAGTAATGCAATTTGCTCTTGGCTGAATTCCACACTATTTTGCAGTGTCTAAAATTCTTTGTTGGAGCACCTCGAGTATTCTGGCATCAAGACTAAAGTGGAAATCTAGGTATCGATCACCTCTGTTCAGCTTTTTGCTGGTATGCAGGTGATGAGTTGGTTTTGGCTTTAAAATTGTTATCTAGTTCAACCTTGATAAGCTGATGGAAGCATTTGTCAGTGTCTCCTTCAAGGTGGTCCACATCAATACATTGAATAGTCCAACTGCGAATGGCAAGAACACTTTTTTATTTATTTCTACAAAGGAAGTAGACAGTGGGGGATATGTTCTTGTGTCTTACATCGTACACAGGGCAGGATTCAAGTGCTCAGGGGGTCCTGGGGCCAAATTCAGCTGTTGTTTTGGAGTACAATCATGCCCAAGGTGAGTTCTGTCAGTTTGGGGTAGTTTCAAAACAAATTCCCCTCAGGGCAATAAAGGTTTCATTCATTCATTCATTCATTCATTCAACTGAAAATACAAAAGTATTTAAACTAGACAAGACTAAGTAAAAATACAAGATCTGCCTTTATGCACCAGTCTTAGTCAGGTCAAAACTGAAACACTTGTTTTTTTTTCAATCACAATACTCTTTCTCTTGTTCAAATATGGGAAAATACTTGCTTATACTGTAGGTTGTTTTGATTTAACACCAGGGATCATTTGGTATATACGTGCGTGTGGTTAATTCAGATGTTCAGTGATTATGGCTATAATATTATTGTAATAATATTGTCACAATTCTTATTTTAGACAGAAAATTGATCAATAGCAGGATCAGCGATTAACCCGGTCTACTTGCGCATGTCCAAAGAAAAAAACAACAGACTCGACGACTCCTACAGTGGTCAGAAAGCATAATGGAGACATTTTGTTTGTCTCATGCCCTGTTTACGTGTATTTTGAAAAATTGAGACATTTCCCTTTGTTTGTGCCCTTTGTTTACACTCTGTTGTCCTTGGTGTTCAGTAAAGGTGATGATTATCACAGAAGCCTGGTTGAGCATCACGGATGGCAGCTAACAGCTAGCAGCTAACAGGGCTACTAGCTACCGGCCGGATAGAGACAGGGTAGATAAATTTAAACAATGTCTGAGTTGAAAATGCATACTGTTGTCACGTAAGGACCCTGTTCATGTTGCATAGACATTTTAATTGCATTTTGGCACAAAGGCACTCTAAAACTTGCCCCGTCAACTGCCGTTTTAGCACAATGGAAGCCATGGAAGCTGCAGATACTCAGGGTTGATTACACTGATTGGGATCGTTTTTTTTTTTTCAAAGTACACGCATATTTATAGTGATCAAGATTAACATAAAATTGGCCGGAATTCTCATTTAAAGAGATTGACGCACACACTGACGCACAAGTATAAACTTCAGGCCACTCACGTAGGCTACGGCTAAAGCTCCGTAGATCCATAAATCATGATGTATGGTGATAAGTCCATTGCTGAAGATGCTTCTGTGCATGGAGATGGTGAGTGATTGTCGTTATGCTTCGCCTCTGGTTACTGATAATGAGCCAAACAGTCTCATCTAACGAGTACACTGTGCTGTCATATGCTAAGATAATGTGTAAATGAAACATTGAGTTGTTAAATTTGACTAATTTAGTGATCAGTCTGTGTAATGTTGACATAGGTCAACCGGAAGGTAAAGCTGTTTGCGTTGGCAGAGCGCCACCTATTGTACCAGAGGTAGAATTACGCCTGTCATTCTCCCCATTCTTCTATGACTAATGCTGTGTCTCAAATCGCGCACTTCCATTAGTGCACTTACAGAAGTACACTTGGCGCACTACGTACTGTCTTGCATAGTGCGTAAATTTTGACAGAGGAGTGTTGTCTCAAATCGCGCACTGCCATGTGCACTTACCGGAAATGACGATCACATTTCATCTCTTCTTCTTCTGTAAAATTGTGAATTTCACCAAGGGAGAGCATTCCAGTCTGCTATTGTGTTTCGCGAAAAATAATTCCTGCATTGTTTTTGATATTTTTACAACAATAAATGTGATGTTTTCATTTGCTCCAGGATGACGACTGCAACACAGCCGTCATGCCCCCCCCATTAGCTGAAAACAGTACACACAACTGTATTGTATAATATTCCTTGTTAGTGCAGTCTTTTAAATTCATTAATTATACCTATTCTTTGCAGTCCACTCTTATATGTATATACTTATGTTTCTGCTCTAAAAATAAGTAACGTTAATATTCATTCATTCATAACGTTACTGTTCATTTTAATGTTCAACTGTTTCATGAGGAAATCTTTGTAGCCCAGAGATAACACTGTTATAGTGAAGCATTACCCTTACAACTTACCTAATAGACAAAACATCATTACATATTTTATATGTTGTATTTTTGTTCTAAATGGTCTTCATACAGTGACGATACAATAGTGAAAGCAGAGGGAACAGACCTGACATTTAAATAGATCCCATTCCTTTATATCCTTTATATGCTTGCTACAGTCATGCAACGTGTAATACAAAAGAGAACAAAGTTTAATACTTTAAATATAATTTTATTTTATAAATGTGCTTGTAGTTCTGCAGGCTCCCCCCCGGGCCGTAGCTAGTCTGATGGGGATAGGGACATGAGGGGGGACTTCAGACTCTCCAGGGTATCCTTCTACGGTCTGATGGCCATCGTCGCCCCTAAATGACGGCCCTGTATTTCTCGTTTGTCCCTGAAGAGATGGGTTATACAGGTTTACGTTCCCGGCAGACAATCAGCTGATCGCTATTTTGGTGAGCTGACGCTCACATCGGATTATGTACAACTTGTTAAGATCACACTTTTAACACTAAAATCTTCTACAGCGGAACGATAGTTTAACACAAACAACAAAATACTACAACACATTTAACGTTAGCTTATAACGTATTTGCCAATGTGGTTAAACTGCCGCTGTCAGCTAGCTAAGGTTGGCTTGCTAGCACGTCCAATTACGGTACCAATAAAGGTTATAATTCGTGGTACAAAAATCATTACCGACTATAAAATTAACCAAATATACATATACAGGTGGCTTATATGTTATAAGTATAGCAAAAACACTCACGTTCAACTTACATTTGTATTGCTCCGTCGGTCTCACTATCGCGTCTAACGGTTGTTAGCCCCGCCCCTTCCGCTACGTAGCCAAGATGGCGACCGTTGAGTGTGGAAAGTGTCCATCGATGTACACTCATTTTTCGGGGGCGTTTTGAGTGCACCATCCGGGTATTTAAGTACATTGCGTTTGACCGCACTTCGACAGTGTGAACGCACTATGTACTCAAATAGTTAGTATTTAGTACAGAAGTGCGCGATTTGAGACGCAGCCCAAGTGATTGTTACAATAACGTAAATGAAAGACTTGCACTTTAATATGTTTAGGTGACTGAAGTATAACTTAGTGGTTGAAACATTGGTCTAATAAAAGATGTTTCCACGCCAAATGAAAGGAGAATCAGTTTCTGTGAATGCAAGATTTACAAGTATGATAAGTTGGGAGTCTTGTACTAAGAGTTTTAAAACTCCACCATAAAAACTAAAAAACTGTAAAAGAAATGAAAGAAGGCGAAAAAATGCTTTGTAGAGGTATGGGAAACTGCATATTGCATTGACAGTTGTCGGTGGATTGATAACACTACTTTTAGTGTTTTAGTAAAGGCTGAAACTGTGTGAAACCTAATGCAATGATACAAGCAAATACCATACACAGACATGCAAAGGTAGCACAAAAACAGACACACAAAGCAATGGATGCAGGTACACCGCCTCACATGCATAGAGGTTTCACAGTATTCACACACAAACAGAGTGAGACACACATGAATACATAAAGAAACACATGCACCAACACACACACAAAAACAAACACGTAGGTCTACTCCTCAGTGAAAAGTGCTGCTGGCATAAACAAAACAAGCACACAAAGTACAGGATGGAGTAATGCACAAGCAAGAAAACAGGACACTGACTATGTTTGACAGAGCTGAGAATGTGTGTTTGTGTGTGTGTGTGTGCATGTGCATTTGAACCTGCTGTGAGTGCAATTGAAATTCTAAGGTCACAAGGCTTGTAGAAATATTTCACTTCAAACTAAAGACACCCCTCTGAGAACACACGCACGCACGCACACACAACACACACGCACACACACAGAATGGTAGACGTCTCAGAAGTTTTAGTTTAAGCCAGAAAACCTCCACAAATAGGACATAGAAGAGACGAGGCGAGGGAGATGAATTAAGAGGAAATCGTAGCAGAGAAGCAGAAAAATGGAGTGGAATGGTGGGGAAATAATGGAAACAAGTGAGAAGGGTAGACAAGGAAAGGACAATGTGAAACACGAGAAAGTGAGTGAAGAGGACAACCAGGAAAAAGACAGTTAGTCACACGATGAATAAAAGTTTCATCTTCATCACCTGAGATACAATAAGCATTTCACAAATGGCAATCGTGATCAACTTCAATGCCAACCCACACACTTTGTTACATTTTTGTCTAGTGTGCTATTAACCCTCTGAGCCCTAAAGCCATTTTACAGTTCATTGTCCGTCTGGATTTATTTGATATAAAAGCTTATAAAACATCAACCCTGTTGTCTACAGTCAAGATCTGAACATTATTTTTTTCAGGACAAACTGGGTTAGTAGAATATTTGGGTTGCAATGAGGTCACTTGAATGTTAAAAATGGTTGTAGGACCTTAAAGACAAATAAATAAATAAACGGAACATGACTCTTCCAGATATGTATTGATATCACAGACATATAGGTAAAACCTAAGCCATTTTACTCTCTAAAACACTTCTCATATGTCTTGGGAGTCACACTGTGAAGAAATAATCATTATAACTTTTACAGATGACAAAATACAGACATTTTTTCAAAGAAAGTCCAGACGCTTTTGCTCTCATGACATTTACTTATGCCAATAATAACATAATAATGTCCTATTTATTGATATTACACCCACAGCAATGCTACACAAGCATTTTGTGTGTCTAAAACAGTTCTTCTACATGGAAAAATAAACATAATACACATTATAACTCATATAAAGCACATACTATTTACATTTCTTCAAAAAGGCCCAAATATATAATATATAATGCAAATATATGCCAAATCTCAAACCAATGAGGCCATTTCGCTATAAAAACGGTAGATATCTATCTTGTTCGCTATAGCACCTTTGATTGCATGCTAGACACGTTGACAGGAAGAAGAACCCAAGGACGTGTAGGGAAGTGTTGGGAGGGTTGTAATCTTTCAGCCTCCATACTCTTTGGCTGAT